>PVKH010036837.1:0-11542 GCA_004027955.1 Chaetophractus vellerosus | reverse complement strand
CTGGATCAACCCAAAGAAATGTCCTCAGAGGTACACAGGGGGGCCTCTGTGCAGTGTGGGGAAAGGCACCAGCTGCAAGAGGGCAAGGCCCTTTTCCTGGATGGTGAGGCAGAATTTATACAGATGATGTCTTTGGGATGAGCCTCTTGTGCTGCTCTGTGCTGTGCTGTCCACGTGTCTCCTGAAGCCTCTCCTTGCACATCTCTCAGGACCTTTCTCCAAGTGAATGCACCCAGACCTGTGAGGGCTGCCCCACCCCCAGTACTCCCTCTGCCAGGTTTTCCTTCCAAGAGAAGCACTGCCCTTCCCCTGGTGGCCCTGGCCAAAGCCTGGGACTGGTCTTTGCAGCCTTCCTCCTGTTCACCTGAACTCCAGTAGACCTCCCTCCGGAGCACTGCTCCAGTGCCTTCACTCCCTGTCCCTCCTCTGCCACTTCCAGGCCGGGCCCCGTCACTGCTGCCAGGAATGGCTGCAGGAGGCCCCATCCTTGTCCTGCTGCTCCTAACCTGGCCCTCTTCACCCAGCCTCTCCCCACATGGCAGCCAGAGGGAGCTTGAAAACACAGGCTGAATGCACCTCGGTGACTTCCAGTGGCACTTAGAATAATGTCCTGAATTTCTGATGCAGCCTCCAAGAGCTGCAAGGTCTGCCTCTGCCCACCTCTGCAGCCTCAGCCCCTGCCTCTGATCTCCCATTCACAGTGGTCCAGTCACGCTGGCCTTCCTTCGTCCACTGAGACCTCTGAGCCTTTGCACATATTGTTCCCTCTGCCTGGGGCAGCCCTCGTGGCATCTCACCTGGCTGATGCCTAGACCTTCAGGACTCAGCACAGAAATGCCACCTACTCAGGGAAGCCCACCCTGACTTCCCCCTGACAGGGCTAGGTCCCCCGTTGGCTCTCATCAGGTTAAAGCTCATTACTGCTGTAGCTATTGGTGTAATGTCGGCCCACCCTACCCATCTGGAAACCCCCAGATGCCTTAGTCATCCCACAGCACAGCATCCAGCTCTGTACTTGGTAGCGGGGCTGGGCCTGGGTGGAGGGTGGAGACTCTGTGAGGGGCCTGTGGAAGGTGCTGGGAGGGAAGAGGCCCCTGGGGGGTAGGGGGGTAGATGGCGGGGCCAGGGGCATGGGCCAGTGTTGGACACACCCCGAGCATTTGCTGAAGGATGTGCCCGGGCCCCACCTGCTCTGCTCACAGCTGCCTGAGCTATCAGGACCGAGCCAGCAGCCACAGCCCCTCTGCAGACAAGGGGGAGCTGGTCTGGCTAGCAGGCCGGGTGGTCGTGGTGCCCTCTGCCCTACTCACCCTTCAGGGAGCAGGACTGTAATGGGTTTGGTGAAGTGGAGACACTGTGCCAGGCCACCCTTATTATGGTGGCCCTCCTGGGCAGGAGGCAGCTGGGACCAGGGGAGCCAAAGGTGGGCCGCATTGCACTGCAAAGGGGAGGCAGGGCCGGGCGGAACCTTGTGTGGAGGGCAACCGGCCCTCCCCAGGGGCAGAGGGAAGGGTTGAGGCCTGCTGGAAAGATGACCAATTCCCAGAGGCCCATCAAGCCTGGATGGAAGTTGAGAGTTATCTGCATGAAAATACTAGAACAAACGTAATAGCAAAAGAGAGAAAACCATCTGCACCGTGTCCTGGCAGAGGTTGTGGAGGAAGAGCCGGTGTCCAGGGGCAGGAGAGGCCGAGCAGGGGGACAGAGTTGCTGCCCCCTCGGCCCCAGGGCATTTGGGCTAAATCTGGCCCCTGCCCCCTGTGAGGCCTGCTCGCAACCCGATGGAAAGTTCCCCAGAGCAATTCTGCTTTTACATGAAACAGGCTCTGAGCTTTCTGCTGGCATCAGCCTCGTTTTCTTCAGCAGGGATTGTGGGGGCTGAAGGCCTCAGGGGTGGATGGAGGAAAGAAAAGGAAAAAGAATTCGTATCATAAGAGACGGTGGAGCTGGCCTATTAGAAAGTGAACAGAACTAATCCTTAGCTGAAAAATCATTTGGCTAAATGGCTCGCTCACATCATTGTCCTGTAATCACCCTCAGGCTTCGTGGCTGCCTTTCTTCTCTCTGTCCTCCTTCGCCCTCATGATGCTTCATTTTTTTCCCCTTCTTTTTCCTTAACTAAAGACAACACTTTTTGCACATCATTTTCATAAAGATTTTCCAGGGAAATGAGGGGAGAGATAAAGCAGAGCTGACTGTGTAGCTTCCCTTGCTACACAAACCAAAGAAACCATTTTGCAAATTACAGGAAACGATTAGAAATTAGAACAGAATTTATGCCAATTACAGCTGGAGCTGGAGGGAGAGGTGGTCCGGGGCCCTGGAGGGGCAGGGGCTGTTAACCCCCCTTGGTGATGGGGGCAGGGTGGGCAGTGGAAAGGGCTCTGGACTGGGATTGGGGCCTGTGGCTCTTGACAAGGCTCTGCTGGGTCCTGGGCCTCAGGGCCCCCTCCGGATGTGTGTATAGGTGTGCAAATATGTGCAAGGCACACACAGACACACACAGGCACACGCTCACCCCCCACACAGATACGGCTCACACCCACCCCCCCAAAGACACACACTAACCTCACACACAGACACACACTCAACCCCCATAGACACACACAGATACACACTCACCCGCCCCCAGACTGGTGTTCCTGTGTCAGAAGAAGAGGAGGTTTTAAAACCCTGCTCTGAGGTGGGAGGATGTGGGGAGGGGGCTGTGAGTGCCAGCTTGCCCCCAGGCCCCTGTTCCTCACCCACCCAGCTGTCCTTTGGACAGAGATGATGGAAGAGGGTGGAGTTGACCTGACTGGCCTTCTCAGTCATCGGGGATGGATTCCGCTCCCATAGCTAACGTGCCCCTGGTCACCCCGAGCCCCTGGGCCTCTGCCCTTCCCACTGTTCCTGAGCTGACAGGCACAGACGCTGCCCTCCAGGGCTCTTTGGTCACAACGATGTGCCACTCCAGGCTGTGGAGCGCGGAGCTCTGCTCATGTGGTGACATGCACCACGGACACTCTCTGCGGTTGGGTCAGGCAGGAATTGGCCCTGCGGACAGATGCGGAGAAGAGAGGCTCGGACCTGCCAGGGCACCGGTGGGTCAGTGGCCAAACGAGGCTGTGACCCACCTGCCAGGGCCAGCAGACCTGAAGATGTGCAATGTCAAGGGAGGAAGGGTGGTAATGCCTGCACCGAGAGGAGAGAAGCAGGGGAAAGGCTGGCCATGGAGAGCAGAACGGAACAGATGCACAGAGAGAAACTGAGATGAGTCCTGGGGTGGGGTGGGTGGGTGGCCGCCTAGGGTCCCAGTTCCAGGCTCTGGGGAGCCCCAGTGGTCTGTAAATGCCAAGAGAGCCGTGCCCCTACAACACACACACACACTTTGGAACCTGGTAAAACTTCCCTTCCACATATAATTTCTCTTTGCCTAAACTAGACTAAATGGTTTTCTGTTACTTGCAAAGAGCCCTGACTCAGACACCAAGGAAACCTATTTATTTTTAAACCCGCTTTAAAAAAAGCACCATTTCCAACAATAAATGTCTCTTGTTCAGAGAGGCCTCGTCAAATAAAAAGAAGGAGGCGTTTGCAAACCTATGTGAAAATTAAACCCACAATCTGGGCACACACTTGTTTGACAAGTGATAATTAACTGCTGACAATATAATTTCAGTTTGGATGCAAATGTGTTTCCATTAAAAAGTAATCAAAGAAGAAGATATATGAATGGCCAATAAACACGAGAAAAGATGCTCAACACCGTTAGTCATCAAGGAAATGCAAATTAAAGCCACCACGAGATGCCATTACATACCCGCTGGAAGGGCTAAAATTAAAAAGACTGAAAACAAAAAGTATTGGCGAGGATGTGGAGGGACGGGAACACTCATCCACTGCTGGCGGGAATGTAAAATATTAACAGCCACCGTGGAGAGCAATCTGGTGCTCTCTTGAGCGTTTAAACACGTTTTCCCTCCTAGGTCTTTAACCAAGATTCTGGTCTTGGCTGTGGGAACACTTCTGCTAAAAAGAGCTTCAGAACAGGTGTGGAGAGTGCCCACCACTCCCTGCTGGGATGGGGCTTGCTCCCGGGAAATGACACTGGATGATATGTCTCTGGACCTTCTGTCGTCCCAGCAGGGGGTGCATCGGTCTCTTGCTAAGGGACCAGCATCTTCCTTGGGGTGCCCCCACCCTGAACATGCCTGGAGCCATCTGTCAGGGTGTCCCTGACTCCAGCTTCTCATCTCTCCAGCTCCTACCTTACCCCAGGCCTTGCACATATTGTATCTCATTCCCCTGCTTTACAGAGAAGGAAACTGAGGCTCAGAGACATGGAGTCATTGGTCTCCTGGTCACACAGTTGGTGAAGGGCCAAACACAGGAGCAAACTCTGGCCTGCTTGACTCCCACGTCCATGCCACACACCTGCCGCCACCTTTCCCCTGGTTAACTCAACTCCTCTGTGCCTCAGTTTCCTCATCTGCAAATGGGGACCATAATGGTGCTTACCTCATGAGCCTATCGTGAGGACTAAATTAATTAATACACAGAGCAGTGCCTGGTACATAGAAACCCCTCAGTAGTTGATGCTATTAATTAATTCAGATAATAAATAATATCATTATGCCACCATCCTCCCTCCCTCCCTTGGGACCCACTGGCTCTTCCCTTTTAACCATCTCTGTATCTCCTCTGAGCTCTTTCCAGAACTTCCACATCTATTAAAGAAAGAGACCTGAAAGGGACTCTGGGACACTGAGAACTAGGTGATGATTTGTTTCCTGCCCCGTGAAGGTCTCAGACTCATCTGAGGATAAACATGAGAAGCCAAAATTCTCATACCACCGAAATTGTCAGAAACCTCCAGTCCCTGCATTATTTTTTTAACAGTAATTTTTTAAAATTATTTTTTACAAGATACTTAGTTTACACAAATGTTACACAAAAAATACAGGGGTTCCCATACACCCCCCTCCCCACACGTCCCCCCCCATGAACACAGTCCCTCCATTACTGAAGAATCCACCCTAACAAAAGTCCATGCCCCAAGTAAGAAGGACATGCTAAATGCCCATGTTTAATTGTGTAAAGGGAACTTGACCCCATTTCATAAGAGCTGCCTCTGTTTCTCTTTTATTTTTATAATTTGTGATGATCAAGGATACTTAGAAGAATGTAGTAAACTTAAAAGGGACCTGCCCTCTACCCAGACAGGGCCTGGAGGTGACCTTGGTGGGGTCCTGAAGGTGAGCAGAGATCCCTCGGTCCAGTTCCCGGGGCACCTGTGAGGGGCGGAGGGTGGGGAGGGATCCAGCCAGAATGGTCCTGCTGGGCAGAGCCCAGGCAGATGCCTGGCAGGGATGGCTGCTGGGTTTCTGTGCCCAGTGGGACACATGTAGGTCCTGGACTAGTGGAGGGTCCACAGGAAAGAGGCCCCAAGGGAACTTGTGGCCACACTCCCTGGTGGATGCATAGGGGTTCCCTCCAGGTCGCTGGCCTCCCTGGGCAAGGCGTGAAGGTCCGGCTGAGTGGAGCCTTTGCCGGCCTTGTGGGAACAACCGTGGCACTCCCGCCTCCGAAACCCCACCTGCCCCTCGTTGCTTACAGGAGAAAGTCCACCTTCCTCCGTAGGGGTATCAGGCCCCTTTTGGTCGCCTCCTGCCTCCACTTGTACTGTCCTTCTCCAGCAGGAAGCAGGAAGAAATTCTGGAACAACGGATGATAAGTTGGATATCCAGCGTCCAAAGGCACGTGGTAGGACAGCAGGGGCATCATTGAGGCAGTTGTCAAGGGACCTGGCTTCCACCTCCAGCTCTTCCAGGCGCTCTCTGGGCCTTCGGGTGTCGCTGCCCCTCTGCAGGCAGGGTAAGGAGGGGCTGGGCTGTGTGGTCAGATCCCGTGCAGACCTCTCGTCCCTGCTGGGGCCATGTCAGGATCACCTCAGTCAGATCCCACCCATAGTCCTTTTACGTACAATCGAGACAGTTTTACCTAAACTCTTCAGGTTCACAGACAGATAAGAAGCCGGGAACCGAGGCGGCCAGCCACTGAGGGAGCAAGATGCAATGACCATGGCCTGGAAGGGAGGGGGAGCTGAGCACCCACACGGGGCAGGCAGAAGAGCGCTTGGGGTCTGGCCGTCTGTTTGTTGATCGGTTTTAAAGGAATTTAGGGCAGTGTGAAAAACACAGCATATAAGGTTAATTCATTTCTTCAACCAATGTTTGCTGAGCACCTACTATGTGCCAGGCACTGCGCTGGGGGCCGATGCTTTGAGGAGCATGGTGCAATGTTTTCTTCAAGAGAAGACCCATTGCCCTGTGATGAGGGGTGTGTCCTGCACTGTGGGGGCACAGTTGGGGAGTGGCCAGCTTGGGCCCTGATCCGGGTCTGGAGTGAGATCTTCCCAATATCCGTCCAGCAGTTGGGGAACCATCCTCATTTTACAGGGGAGGTGACCAAGGCCCAGATGGGGAGCGACTTGCCTGAGGTCCTGGACCCATGTTTTCCGAGTCTGCAAACCTGAGCTTGGTCCACGGCCTCCCCTGGCCTCGGGTGCACAGATCACAGTGGCAGCTTCTCCCCCATCCCTCATTCCCAGGCCACACAGCAAACCTTCCCACTGGCATTAATTACACCTCCCCGAGGTTAATTTGTAAAGAGACAGGGACAATGTGTTATTTAAATAGCGATTATTAAAGTCATGCTGAGGTTTTGCTACATAATAGGTAATTATCTGCAACGTAATTGGGAAAACAATGGAGTCAATTCTATTTAGCTCTTTGCACAGAACCCAGACTTAATCCTGGGGAGTGAGCAGCATACTCAGTGGCATTAGTGATATTTATTCAATCATATTCTTAGTACATCTGAATTGAAGTCACTTAGGAACCTTCCTGGGAACGGGGCTGGCCCCAGGGGTCTGAGTGGAGAGGTTTTCCTTGGAGTTGGGAGTTTCTGCTCTACAATTTACTCCCCCTCAGGTCCAGCTGGAACACATTTATCCATTTATCCAGTTGTAAATTATTCCTTGCTTATTTTTAATGCCTTTAAACCTATTCATGCTTTCATTCGCCTCTGTCACCAGTTTTTTCCCATTCATTTCGCGTTTCTTTCATTCACTTATTCACAGATTCATGTGTTAATTTCTTCCTTGCTTTACATCTTGGCTTACTGATGCCTGCTTGCTTTTGTTGCTCATTTATATGCTCTGTTCTTCACTGGTCCAAGGAGTGATTTCTTCATTCTCTCATCCTTTATTTCACTTGTTCATTCATTCATTCATTCATTCATGAATGTGCTCTTTCATCTTCAATTCATTCATTCACTTATTCCTTGGTTTATTCAGTGGTTCACACAGCTGTCAGGTCATTCATTCATTCATGTATTCAGCATTCAGCAATGAATGATTTGAAAATATACAATATGTCAGATGTGTCTTGTCTGGTGTGACTGCAGCCACCCCTATTCCTCTGGCATATTCTGGGCGTTTCAGTAAATATGGCCCTGAGGTCATTTTTTAAAGCAAACTTTTTATTATATCATTGTGTAATGTAGAACTTACCTAGAGGAAAGTATACAAACCTAGGCGTACAGCTAGAAGAACTTTCCTCAGCTGAACACACCAGTGGAAGTAGCATCCAAGTCGAGCACAAGAACATTTCCGCTCCCCCAGAAGCCCCCCTCGCACCCCTGGTCTGCCCTATCCCAACACAGGGCAGGTGAGCAGCATTCTGACCTCAAACAGCGGAGGTTACCTGTGCTTTGCCTGTTCCAGCGCGTCAAACAAATGGAATCACACTGTCTTTTCCTCCTACATGTGTGTCTTTGCCCGGCTTTCTATTTGTGTGACTTACCCATCTGGTTGAGTTAAGTTGTACATTGTTCATTCATTTTGATGCATGTTCTAGTGTATGAATACATGGCTATTTGTTTCCCTATCTAACTCTAGATGAAACTTGATTCCAGTATGGGGCTCTTATAAACAGGCTGCAATGAAATTCTTGCATATGTCTTTTGGTGAATATATGGATGCATTTCTGCTGGACAGATGCTTAGGAGTAGAATTGCTGGGTCATGGAATACATATACATATACATATACATATACATATACATATACATATACATATACATATACATATACATATACATATACATATGTTCCCCTTCAGGAGATACTGCCAAATGGTTTTGCAAAGTGGCTATTCCAATTATACTTCTACCAGCAGTGTATAGGGCCCATCCTTGGCCCACAGTCTTGCCCCTGAGCCATTCACCCTCCCCTTGGTCTGTCTCGAGGTTTTCCGGGCCTAGATGCTCAATTTTCCCTCTGTGTCTCTGCTCCAACCCAGACTTGTGGGTAGAACCCGGACCTGACCTTGGTTATTCCAGGCCCTGATCCTGTCTGTCTGTCTTGGAGATATATCCTCAGGCCACTCTGGGCGGTGTCCTCTGGGTCTGTTCTGGCCTGGCTGCCTTTCCCACACTGAGGTCTTTTTAGGGAGAAGGACCTACTGGGGACCTGGCCCATGGGCCAGGCCCTCTGCTGGGCCCTGGGAACACAGATATAAATTAGGGGTGGTCTTGCCTTTGCAGGGTTCCCAGACTAGTTTTTCTTCTTATGATTCAAAGACAGGCAGTCAGATCTGAGAGGAAGCAATGGACAGAGGAAACTTTATGTTGAGGAAAATCATAGAACTTGACAACAGATTTACTGCAAGGGGCAATGTCATGGAGCAGAAAGGATGTGGGCTCCAACCCCAATTCATCCATTTCCAGTTGTATGACTGGAGGGTACGAGTGCCATTCTTGGTGATCAGAACCCAGGTGAGGGCAGGCTGGAGTGGAAAGAGGCTAAGCTCAATTTTGAACATGTTGAGTTTAGACATGTTGAATCTGATGTGCCAATAGTACATCCAGGAGGAGGTGCCCAGCATTTAATAGAATCTATTAAAAAGTCTATGAAATATAGAGCCTCATAGAAAAGGCCCAGGGATTGGAGCTGAAAGATCTGGGATGGAGTTTTACCTCTGGGACCCTCTCTGGAGCCTGCTGAATCCACTTTCTTATTCTTTACTTTCTTGGACTCACCAGCTGCTTGACCTTGGGAAGTTCACCTGTGTGAGTTCCAAGTTCCACATTTATGAATTGACAGTAATAATACCCACCTCCTGAGACTATAGAAAGAATTAAAGGAGATAATGGAGGTGAAGGTTTTTAACAAATGTTGAGGTCTCACTCATGCAGGCTTTAGTCATCTCATTCTTACTGAAGATAGCCTTTTCCCTCACTTTTGTTCTTTGCTTTATCTTTCAGGGTTACACTCTCCTCCTCTGCCCACCTCCTGCTCATTTACCCTCCTTCATCTGGATTTCCCTTTAGATTCAGATGGATTGTTAGAAACCAACTGACTCAGCCCCCTAATTTTACACACTGGGGAGACCGAGGCCCGGGGAGGAGGGGCAGTGGGCTCAAGGTCACCCAGCAGCTGTATTTGAGCTCCAATCTCTACGCGGGAGTTCCGGTTCCAAAACAATGATTGCCCTTGCTCTGATGTGGCTCCTATTTTCTTCTCTCCAAGGAGATGCTCCATCTTGTCTGGGAATTTTATGACCAATGTTCTCAACAAGAGCAAAACCCAACAAGTGTGAACACTGCCTTTAAAAAGCTTGAGGCTAATTTGCCCTGGGGCTGTATTCTCTCTCTAGTTTCCACCATACCCCACCAAAAGCCACATTTTCTGATCTAAACTGGTTGTCAGTTTCACTCCAAAGAAAGTACACTTGATCTATTACTTGTGTGAACACAGCATGCTATTGATGTAATTATATCCAGTTTAAAAGGTCTATTGAAAAAAAGTTTATTATAGAAGTAGGGGGGGTTGATTAGGCAGAATTCAAGGTTTTATATATATTTGCCTCACATTTTATCTAACTTTTAAACCAAGAAAGAACAAATGATTTTTAAAGGTTACCTTCCTCTTAAAAACACTCCAGGGGAATGGATGTTGCTCAAGTGGTTGAGCACCTGCTTCCCATGTACGAGGTCCTGGGTTCAACCCCGAGTACCTCCTAAAAAACAAAACAAAAACTCCCCCTGATACGTGTCACTCAAGCACACATTGAATGTATGAGATTAGAGTGTTTCATCATTTACCAAAGTCTTGCTCCACTGCTACAAAGATCTTGGCAAAGGACCATCTTCCCCTCCTCCCCGACCCCAAACAAACCCATACACACTGAGTCTGATAAGGAATGCCCACTTGTGCCTCAATATGCATAACTGAAGCCTGCATACTCCTGACCAGGTGGGAAACCTCACCCGCCTATTATGCAGACTGCTCGCTTTTGTGAATCTTGATGCTCACTTTTGTAAATCTTGATCGCCCACTTGCTTAAGAATGTACCTATGTAAATGCCCTATATGAACTGATGAAAATCAAGGCTCCGGGCCCAGAATTTTTTTGAGACTGACTTTTCTGGGCCCGCACATAATAAAACTTGTTTCTCCGCTCCTCAGAGGGCTGTTTGGGGTTTTTTTGGGATCGGATTTCTGCAACAAGTCATCAGCAATTTCTCTTTGCAGACTGAGGATGATTTTTTCAGTTCCCCCCAAGAAACTGGACATTGCTACTGGACTTTAAGAGATGAGGCCAGGCAGCTGAAAGATTTCATTTCAGATTTATCAGCACGTTCCAAATATGGATAACAATAGTTACCATCTCCTGGGGTCCTACTAGGTGCCTTGTACTGTGCCTGGTGTTTTTTTTAAAACTATTATTCATTACCTACAAACTTCATCAGAAAGTAAATGTTTATTTAAGCTCCCACCCGGATTATAATGTACCTGGGCTAGTGCAAGAGCTGCCTGACCTGTCTTCCTGACTCACTTTCACTCCCATTGTCTCTCTTCCGTGGAGCAGCAGGAGAGAACTTTTAAAAATGCAGGTCTGACCATGCTCTTCTATTCATACCCTCTCTGGCTCCTGTCTCCCCCAGGGTAGAGCCAGGGTCCTTTACTGGTCCCTGTGACATCTCAGACCTCACCTCCTCCAACCCTCCTAAATCTGCCCCAGCCACACGGGCTCCTTGCTGACCCTCAGGGATGACCCACACTCCATACTCCAAGCTTCTGTACTTGTGGTTCCCTCTGTCCTCTGTCTGGTATGCTCTCCAGATGTAGACAAGGATCACACCTCTTGTGAGCAAGCTGACCTCTAGAGGTCAGGGTACTGAGGGCATGGGTGACCATTGGACTGCTGGCTGGCGTTGCGGGCAATACTTCCGAAACTTTTCCTGCACATCACCCTTCGGGAAGGCTTTGGGTATCGGCAGAAACGAGCCACCACAAACCAGTACATTTCGAGGACTGTTAACTTCTATTTTAAAAGCCATGTGACTTTTGCATTCCATTCCAGAATATATTTGTATTTTCTTGGATAAAAAGAATTCTTGCACCATGTCTTTGAGTAACATTGATGCTCTAGGAAGGGTGGCATATGGTGCAAAGCAATGCTGTGTCTGGGACTCCACCAATTGGAGAAGCAGAGA
>PVKH010036836.1:0-11533 GCA_004027955.1 Chaetophractus vellerosus | reverse complement strand
ATCTTCTGAGAGGAAATGTGTTAGCACAAGCTTCAGCGGAAGGCAGATGTAATCTAAGGCAATCTCAGCAGCCCTGTGTTCTTGCCTGCAAGATGAGTCACTGCAGTGTCCCTATCTATCTTGATGGATCTACGTTTTATGAAAAGCCACAGCATGTAAAGAATTAAGACTAATTTTTATAGCATCAGGTTATGTCCCACAAGTGTTACCTGGATGTTCTAGGCCTCCCTGAGCATCTCCTCCTTCCCTGTACACTCAATCTCTCTTTCTTGTTTTGATATGGGTTCCCAGGGACAATGGGTTCCCAGGGACAACGGGTACCAAACAAAACCAAAATCAATAAAAACTGGGCCTTCCATCTCCAGATGGCAGAATAAGCATACTCCTTTCTCTCTCTGCCCTTCCCCAAATTCCTTCTAAATGACACTAAAGAAAGACAAGGAGAAATGCAGGTGGGGGAACAGGAGAGCATCAGCAGGGCAAATATTTTCATAAATTTCTGGAAGCCAGTCAAAGGGCAGAATTACACGGATGGACAAACATTAGCAGAAGGGACAACAGCTCAGAACACGCACGAGAGAAGGCTGCAAAATAGCAGGGATCCTGGCAGAGCCCTGGGCTCAGAGACAGCAGGTATGAAAATGATGGAACACGTGACTGTGGGATAAACAATGAGTAGGACCATTCTCCCACCCCTCCCCTCACCCACTCATGCAACAGTGGCTTTTGTGTCCCAGCCTAGAGCCCGAGGGCTATTCTTTGCTCTCATTTATTCATAGTCTGAGAGGAGCTAGAGCTCCAGAATAGTGCTGTATTGGGGTACATGACTGCTTGTAACAGACAGCCAAATTCAACTGGTTTATACATTTTTTAAAAAAAAGATGATCACACAACAAGAATTCCGTGGTAGGATAGCTCCAGGATGATTAATTCAGGGCTCAGGGATGTAAGCAAGCATCCAGGGTCTTTCCATCTTTCAGTTCCACCCTGCCCCCTCTGTCTTGAGTGTAATGACCACTAGAGGGCAGCAGCAGTTCCAGGCATCTTCTCTAATCTTCACACTATTTAGTCAGGCTGGTGATGGCTCTGTTTGCCCCAGACATCTCTTTTTAAGAGCAAGAATTCTTTTCCCAGGAACCCCCAAAACTGATTTCCTATGACATCTCATTAGCCAGAACAGAGTCACGTACCTAACCCTAAAACAATCACTGGTGAGAGGACTTCTGTGGTTGGCTTAGGGCAGTGGTTCTCAAACGTGGGCAGGCATGCAATCACAGGAGAACTTCTTAAAGCACCGGTTGCTGGGCCCACCTCCAGAGGTTCTGATTCAGTAGGTCTGGGTAGGGCCCAAGAATTTGCCTTTTTACCAAGTTTCCAAGTGATACGGACGGTGCTAGTTGGAGAACCTCTAGATTTGAGGAGCCAACCAACAGCGAAAGGGCCCATTTTCTTTCAGCATTTTAAGAGTGGCTTTAACCTGATTTCCCACCCACATGTTTCAAGTTAAGCCTGATGGTCCACATGTGTCAACCTTATGCCCAGAGCTTAGTCATCCGCTTAGTCAGGTTGTAACCAACAGAAGAACTAAAAGCAGAAATGGGTCAAAACTGTCTACCTCTGGGGAGTGGGTGGGAGAGGAGGGAGAGGAAGGAAAGTAACAAGACATTTTAAGTTATTAGTATTGTCATCGTTATTGCTGTAGTTGTTATATGCCCATCCAACCTGATTGGACTTTTGTTTTCATCAGAATTATTGCTTTAATAAGAATACTTTTGTAGGGTACATTTTTCCTACTAAACAACATTCTCAACTTTTTTCCTTTCTCCAACCAGCCTCTTCTATATATCAAGATCAGGGATGCGAATGGAGCTTAGGTGGGAATAGCTATTTTTTTTTTAAGAATATAAATAATTGAGCTTAGAATAATCATAATGAGGTTGATAAAATATTAACCTGTGGCTTGCACCACAATTTGTCTTAGGAAGGACACTCTGCCTTTTCAGAAAAATATTTTGAGAAAGACTTAGGAAAAATTCACCTCCACACCTCCCCAGGCCACCACCAATGACCTCCATAAAGGCCAGCAGCAGTGCACAGGAGAAAAGAGCTGCAATGCTCTACAAAGGGAGAAGTAGTTGGATCTCCTTGGGAAGTTCAGGGGAGAGCAGAGAAGGAAGAAGAGAGGAGTGGACACCATTGAGAAGGAGGGACTGCATTGGACATCCCTCAACACCACCTTCCAGAATCCTCTTCAGTGAAGAATCTTATTTATGCTTGGTAGAGTGACTGTGTGGTGGGACCTGAAGAGGCTAAGTGTCAAGTTTGACATGGGATGACCCCATACAACCCGAGAAGAAGTAGAAAACCATAGGCAGAGGAGATTCTGAGAACAACATAAGGCCCATCCGCACTAAGGAGACTGAGCAGAAATCTTGGATTTCCGTTTCCAAAAGCCCAATAACTAGAGATAGGTTAAGCCAATTTCCCCTATATTTCAAGGGGTAGGTAAGCCCCCAGCTGACTCCCAGTTATATAAGAACTAGAGACCTGAGTTCATGTCAGGAAGCAAATATTTCAGCCCCACAGAATCACCAACTGGCTGAGGACTCTGACATCCAGGGAAGAAGTTGTCACTACCATGCTGCAAAGACACCTTCTTGGAGGTGAAGAGGTCCAGCAGTGTGTCGAGCCCCCTGGCCTGGGATCCACTACAGACCAAAAGCTGAGTGTGTCCTTCCACTGGAGCAACTCTGAGTGCTCCTGGGGAGGGACGGACATTTATCTACAGAAGAAAACAAAAGAGCAAAGTCTGACCCAAGCAAATGAATATATAAATACTCTACAGCTATTTTTAGCCTCCCTCCATAATCATTACTTTATCACTATTATCTGGAGAATAGGGACTCATTCAAATAATGCTTATGCTCCATTTGCTTCTGGTCATCATTCCCCATTAATACTCAGGAAATAATCTGAAGCTCTGCCATTAGTACAAAATTATGGCTATTATTTCATTTGTTCAGGAACTTAATGGATTCTACTCATCACTACATTTATTTCAGAATTCGAGTTTGTGAGTGTGTTTTTAAGCATTTCCATTTCCCTTGACAATTGCTAGACAAAGTTGAATTATTATTTTTCCCTTTCTTTGGCCAATGCTTTTCCTTTGTAAAATTACTGATTTGATCCATTTGCCGACTCGACGTAACGTCAAGCTCATGCTGTCTGTCCTGGGTAATTGGCTGCTTCCTTTATGGAGCCAAATGGAAGAGCTTCTCGTCCTACTCTTCAATGAGATATAAAACTACTACCTAAAGAAAGCTCATTTTAGAAATTAAACTACTTATAACTGTATAAACTTCCTTCATTTATTAGTAAAAAATCTGAGGAAATACATTGGCAATTTGGTCTCCTGTTTCAGGACAACTTTATTCTACTCTCTTGGTCTCCATCCCCAAGAAGGATGATAAGGCAGCCCCGACTTCCTCATTGCCGGCACGTGTTACATTTGTCCTCCTAGCACGCTGGGGCAAGGGGGTGGCACGGCTGGCTCAGGAAGGGAAAATGGAACTGAAATATGGGGTATAGTCACTTGCCAAATTATGGGGATATTCGCTTCTTGGTTTAAACTCTTCCAGATTATAAACTGGTAGAGAAAATTTGTCTGTTTTTATACATTCTTAGCTATTGGGATTATTTGGCGAGAGAACTCTGGTTTCTCAGCTCCCTCTGCTGGCCTTTGGCAGAACCATTTGTCCCCTTCTGACCAGGTAATGAACAGTGTCTATGCAGAGGGCTGTCTTCCTGCCAAAGGCGCGCCAGGAGGGAGTTAGGGCCATGGCAACGGGAAAATAAAAAACAGGCTTTCGCTTCCCAGAGAACCAAATACTCCAAAAGATGAAAATGACAGAGGGGCCTACCCACTGGCAAATTCAAATTAAAATGCACATTCCCCAGCCCAACCCACGAACAAGTAAGACCCTGGTGTGTTTATTCTGAAAAAGAATCCCAGGTGATTCTGCTGTACCTCCTGGATAGGAACCTTGGGTCCAGAAGTTCTGATTATGTTTCATTCAAATTCCAGTTGCTACTGACATGTCTTTTGAGGGCTTAGTGGGGAGAAAAATAAAGAATAGCTAATCAGTAACTTGGCCCATAGGGCTGGTTATTTAAATGGTGTCCGTATTCTTCCTTCCTCAGGCTAAAAGTCCCAATTCTCTTAGCCTTTCTTTACAGTTACTGTCCTCCTGAAAGATTCTCAGAAATTAGTAACAGCAATTCAGAGAGGCATGCAGCACTGCTTTCTTCTCTTCAGCTGTCTCATTCCTTCTCCTTAAGGGCTTTGCTAGTATCACGGCAGCCAAATAACTAATAACACAGTCACCCAGTGACAGAAGGGTCATGCCTACAACCCAAGAGCAGGGAAGACAAGCCACAGTGCTGCACGACACAGAAAACATACAGAGTCCATAGCCCTGAGGTCTGTGGATCAGACATGTCCCGGCAAGAGACGAGGTCTTGACTTGTCAGCTTAGTGACCAAGAGACTGGTTCTCACTGGCCAGGGCATGATTTGCACTCAGATTTTATTTGCCCCACTTAGACCTATATCTAGAAAAATGGTTTAAAGTCTCTAGGCTGTGTCCAGAAGCCTGGCCAAATGCCTTACAAATGTGGTCTTAGTTATTTCCTCCCAAGGGCAATAACTCAAAATTTGTCCAAATAACCATGGGTCAGCCAAAGCACACAGTGGACAAGAGAACAAAACATTTACATAATTTGTTCTCTTTAGGAAAATATTACACACACACAATATAATACCTTCCTCTAACCCTTCATTCCTTATGATGTATGTTAATATGTATTTTATAATTGAGTTTCATAACTCTAAGCACATATTAATTTGTTACAAGGTTTCTTACAATTTCTTTCTTACAATATTGGCATATATACGTATAATTTTTAATGACTGAAAATCAGGGAATTGGAATTGTGGGAACATGGCATTGGATTAAGCAAATAAGCCTCAGCTCTCAAAAAAATAAACAATGGAGAAACAGCCAAAGCTGCACAAGGGAACTGCTTTGGGGGCCAGCAGACCAGGACAGTGCTTCACAACTCCCAGGAGGGTGAGGGACATGGAGATGAAGAAGCCAAAACAACAAACTGTGAGTTACTAAACCTCCCAGCCACTGGGAAGGGCTCCCCTCCGCCACCCCAAGATATTCAGCTGGGGTATAAACCCTGGCTCATTTCAGCTGACTGGAAGGGGAGCAGGCCTCTTCCTCCCTACCAGCTGTTACAAGGGAAAACGGAGAGTGAGTCAGGGGCTTTTCTTCAGTGAATTAGTCCAGCGGAGCCCGCTTTGAATCTTGGCTCTGGCCAGACAAAAACAAAGGAAAACCAAGAGAGATACACCCTCGCAGAAAGGTGCACCAACTAGCACCATCTGCTGACCAGTTTGGAAATTACAGGGACAGATAGAAACTGCTTTTAGAGCTCTCTTTACTCCACCCTTGGGAGAAAGTCTGTGCCCCATTAGTGAGTCCCTGACATGATTTTGGTAACCTAAGCTGGGCAATTTTAAAGACTTAGGATAAGTTGAACCAAATATCAAAGAGTTATGAAAGAATAACAATAGCCAAGAGGAAGAAATTGACCATCAGTGTAAATTCACCAACATTTCAGATGCCTAGACATCAACAAAAAATTACAAGCCATAATAGGAAACAGGAAGAGATAGTCCAGCCAAAGGAGCAGACCAAATATCTGGAAAAGATTCAGGATTTAAGACAATTAATCAGGGAACCGGCTGTAGTTCAATTCGTTGGGCTCTGGCAGTGCTGAGAGGGAAATTTATAGCCTTCAATGCTTACATTTAAAAAGAGGAAAGAGCTAAAATTGAAGATCTAACTGCATACCTGGAAGAACTAGAAAAAGTACAGCAAACTAATCCCAAACCAAGCCAAAGAAAAGAAATAGTAAGGATCAGAACAGAAATAAATGAAATAGAGAACAAAAAACAACAGAGAATCAACAAAACCAAAAGTTGGTTCTTTGAGATCAACAAAATCGATAAAACCTTAGCTAGACTGACAAAAAAAAAGAGAGAGAGAGAGAGAAGACACAAATAAAATCAGAAATGAGAGGGGGAACATTACCACTGACCCTATAGAAATAAGAGAGATCATAAGAGGATAGTATGAACAACAGTATGCCAAAAAACTAGAAAATGTAGATGAGATGGATAAATTCCTGGAATCACATGAACCATCTACACTGAATTTAGAAGAAATAGATCTCAACAAACCAATCACAAGTGAAGAAATTGAAACAGTCATCAAAAACTTCCCAAGGATGAAAAACCTGGGACCAGATGGCTTCACAGGTGAATTCTACCAATCATTCAGAGATGAATTAATACCAATCATGGTCAACCTCTTCCAAAAAATTGAACAGGAAAGAATGCTACCAAACTCATTCTGTGAAGCCAACATTACCCTAATACCAAAACTTGATAAAGATACTATGAAAAAAAGGAAATTTCAGACCAATATCTCTAATGAATATAGATGGAAAAATCCTCAAGACAATACTTGCAAACAGAACCCAAAGCACATGAAAAGAATTATACACCACAATCAAGTGGGCTTTATCCCAGGTATGCAAAGGTGGTTCAACACAAGAAAATCAATTAGTGTAATAAATCACATTGATAAATTGAAGAAGAAAAATCACAGGATCCTCTCAATTGATGCAGAAAAGGCATTTGACAAAATACAGCACCCTTTCTTGATAAAAACATTACAAAAGATAGGAACAGAAGGAAGCTTTCTCAATACGGTAAAGTGCATATATGAGAAACCTACAGCTAGCATTGTACTCAATGGTGAAAGACTGAAAGCTTTCCCACTGAGATCAGGAACAAGACTAGGATGACCACTGTCACCATTATTATTCAATATTGTGCTACAAGTTCTAGCTAGAGCAATTAGGCTAGACAAAGAAATAAAAGGCACACAATAGGAAAGGAAGAAGTAAAACTTTCACTATTCACTGATGACATGATCCTATATCTAGAAAATCCTGAAAAAAAAAAGCTACTAGAATTAATAGACAAGTTCAGTGAAGTGGTAGGATACAAGGTTAATACTCAAAAAATCAATAGCGTTTCTATACATTACTGATGTGCAATCTGAGGAGGAAATCAGAAAAAAAAATTCCATTTTTAATAGTGATTAAAACAATGAAATATTTAGGAATAAACCTAATGGAGGACATAAAAGACCTGTATTCAGAAAACAACAAAACATTGCTAAAATAAACGGAAGAAGGCTTAAATAAATGGAAGGACATTCCGTGATCATGGATTGGAAGACTAAATATCATTAAGATGTCAATTCTACACAAACTGATTTACAGATTCAATGCAGTCCCAATAAAAATCCCAACAGCCTTTTTTGCAGAAATCAAAAAGCCAATAATCAAATTTATTTGGTAGGATAAGGGACCCCAAATAGCAAAAAATGTCTTAAAAGAAGAACAAAGTTGAAGGACTCTCACTTCCTGACTGTAGCATATTACTTAGCTACAGTGGTAAAAACAGCATAGTACTGGCATAAGGACAGACAGATTGATCAATGGAACCTAATTGAGAACTCAGAAATAGACCCTCACATCTTCAGTCAAGCGATTTTTGACAAGGCTGTTAAGCCCACCTAGTTGGGCCAGAACAGTCTATTCAACAAATGGTGCTGGGAGACCTGGATAGCCATATCCAAAAGAAAGAAAGAAGGCGCCTATCTCACACCTTATAGAAAAATTAACTCAAAATGGATCAAGTATTTAAATATAAAAACAACGACCATAAAACTCCTAGAAGAAAATGTAGGAAAACATCTTCAAGATCTTGTGGTAAGTGGTAGTTTCTTAAACCTTATGCCCAAAGCACGAGTGACAAAAGAAAAACTAGATAAATGGGATCTCCTCAAAATTCAACACTTAAGCACCTCAAAGGACTTTGTCAAAAGGGTGAAAAGGCAACTGACTCAATAGGAGAAAATATTTGGCAATCAAATACCTGATAAGGGTTTAATATCCATGATATATTAATATAAGGAGATCATACAACTCAACAATAAAAAGACAAGGTATCTGATTAAAAAATGAGCAAAAGACTTGAAATACAACTGTCCAAAGAAGAAATACAAATGACAGAAAAACACATGAAAAAAATGTTCAACATCACTAGCAATTAGGGAAATGCAAATAGAAACTACAATGAGATATCATTTCACACCTATTAGACTGGCCACTATTGAAAAGCCAGAAAACTGTAAATGTTGGAGAGGATGTGGAGAGATAGGAACCCTTATTCTTTGTTGGTGGGAATGCAGAATGGTACAGCCACTGTGGAGGACTGTTTGGCAGTTCCTAAGGAAGTTGGTTATAGACTTGTCATGGGACACTGCAATACCATTGCTAGGTATATGCCCAGAAGAACTGAGAACAGTGACACCAATAGACATCTGCACACCCATGTTCATAGCAACATTATTCACAACAGCCAAAATTTGGAAACAACCCAGGTGTCCATCAACTGATTAATGGATAAGCAAATTGTGGAGCTTACACATGATGGAATATTATGCAGTGGTAAGAAGAAATGAAGTCATGAAACATGACAACATGGATGAACCTGGAGGACATTATGTTGAGTGAAGCAAGACAGACACAAAAGGACAAATACTGTATGATTGCCCTATTATGAACTAAATATATTAAGTAAAACATAAACATATTATGTGAAATATTAAAATGGGTAGAATTGCATATATAAGACCGTTTTTCTTTGAAGCTAAACAAATGTAAGTTAATAGTACAAAATGTAAATATCAGACAAAAAAACCACATTATTCTAAGTGAAGGAGACCAGACATAAAGTACTACATATTGTATGATTCCATTATATAAAATGTAAATATAAATCAATTTATGAAGATGAAAGAAGATTAGTGGTTATGTAGGTCTGAGGAAGGAATGCTAAGGGGTGTGGAGTCTTTCTTTTTGGAGTAATGAAATTGTTCTAAAATGTTGAGATGCTGAATGTACAACATTGTGATTATACTAAAAGCCATTGGTTTGGCACTTTGGATAGAATAGCCAGAAACAGCAGCTATGTACAGTGAGGGAGGCATAGAGAGATTGAAAGGTAAGGAATTTTCTTGTTTGTCTGTTTTTTGTTTATTACTGTTATTATTATTGAAATGATGAAAACGCTCCAAGAATGATTGAAGTGATGAACGCACTACTATGTGACTATAGCAAATACTATGGGTTGTACACTTTGGATTAATTGCATGTTTTTAATATGTATCAATAAAATTGATTTAAAAAAATTTTTTTTAAATGTTTGGGAAAAAACTCAGAAAAAAAATCAGGGAATTTCTTGGAAATTAGATTAGGATATTTAAGATAAGAAGCTCCTTCATTATTGAAAATAATGTTTCAGTTTAGCAAATATGAATTCAAAATATCTGTAAGGACTCAATTAATGGCACAATGTACAAGCATATAAATTTAATCCACTGTGAGTAGGCTTCTAAAAAATACCAATAGTAACACATTGAAGTGATCCAGCTTTTATGACTGGGAGAAGGATTCCTAGGACAAATATAGGTAAAATTCTCTGGGTTTTTCAGAGACCTGTCTTTTTAAATAATATATATATTTCTCTAATATATATATATATATATATATTTTAGAGAATCAAAAGGAGAAAGAACATCTATTTTATTTAACCATATTTTTGCTTACTATGCTCTTTCTTCCTTCCTTTTTTTTTATATATATATCTATATATATTTTTAGGATACATTGATTACATAAATGTTACACAGAGATTCCAGTAGTACCCATATGCCACCCCCCACCCCTCCCACAACCCCCCACATACACATCCCTCAGTGTGGCATAACACCTCTGATAGATATACATATTTTGGGGCTTTGACATCAGGTATAGATCACAGTTCAGGCCGTAGACAACCCTCTCTCCATTACAGTTCCGAATGATACATGATCATACAAACTGGCCTACATCCTCCATTGCAGCATCATCCATGACAATTCCCAGGTCCCCCCCCAAAAAAAACAAACAAAAAAACCGCATTACAATTGCTCTTCCCTCACCCTGCTCCCAAAGTGTCCAGTGACCCTGGCTCCACATAATTTTGCAATTTCTTGCATTGCGTATATCATAAGTCTATATCAGGATCCCAACAAGTCCATTCTAGTCCATAGTTCCTCCCCCAATCCCAAGGAGTCTGGAATGGTGATGTCCCCTCCACAATGGAAGGGATTATCCTGCCTGCAGCTGCAGGCTCTCTGGATTCCCCTGCATAGCTGTCTTCCATCATCAACTCCCAACTAGGTGTCCTGGTTGAGTCCATTGAGTTGTAGCGTAGGAGTTGCAGGTCCACAGAGTTTCTGGACCTGGTTGCAATATGGTCAGCCTGTAGTCTCCAGTCTATGGAAGTACACCTAAAACTCTGGCATCAAATATAGGTTTGAATAGAAGAGACATTTGGACCATGTGCAGTGTAGACATATTTTGGTCAGTTTCTATCACTCTCAGGAGCAAGAATTCCAAGTTAGGGCCCACTAGTAAGCACCAAACTCTGGGATTATCTGCCCTGGTATAGGACCTGGATATCTCCAAAGCCCTCTGGGGGCCCTCTGTTTGGGGTGATTTCCATATTGGAAATCTAGGAGGTCCTACTGGGATTTGCATAAGTGTTACCTCTGGGTTGCCCTCCCGACTCATTTTGAAGTCTCTTAGCCCTATGAACTCATTTGTCTTTACCATTTCCCCCTTTTATTTGAAGTCTCTTCCCAGTTTTACTGCCCGTTGGCATTTGTTAGTAATCCCTCATTGCCAGGGAGGCTCATCCCCGGGAGTCATGTCCCACACTGGGAGGAAGGTAATGTATTCATATTCTGAGTTTGGCTTAGAGAGAGGCCTAAATAATATTTTTATGACAGATATAATATAGGTTTATCATGTCCCAGAGCTGGGTGACTCTTGTTTATAATTGGACAATTCTCTAAGGATCATTTGTGACACTCCAAGGTGAATACTGATATGTGCTGTAGCCGTTTGATGTAATTATGAATTCCAAAAATCAATACTGAATCATGCGTGTAAACTGATATGCTAATTTGGGCATGATTAAGTTATGATTAGGGCGTTGACTGGGCCACGTCAGTAGGGCGTTGAGCCCCACCCCTTGGTGGGTGGGGGAATTGAATATAAAAGGACAGAGAGATCAGATTTGAGAAGCAGTTTTTGAGAAGCAGGTTTTTTTTTTAAGATTTATTTTTAATTTATTATATATTCCCCCCTTTCTGCTTGCTCCTGCTGTGTTCATCTTTGCATTCTTCTGTGTCTGTTCATCTCCCCCCGCTGCAGCGACCCACTGAGTCAGCTCACCGTGCAGCGGCCTGCCTGCTCACGGCGGCTTGCCCTGCTCGTGG
>PVKH010036835.1:0-11539 GCA_004027955.1 Chaetophractus vellerosus | reverse complement strand
AGCGACATAAATAAAAGCAATGTATTTTGCATTTTATCAATTACTTACTTAATACTGGTTACCCTTTTTACTTAATCCTTTGAGAATGTGTTTTTTCAACAACGTTCTCATGGCTCGACGGTGACCTCTTTATTCTATATTCGCCATTTCCCTCTGGGATATGGTACATTTGGTTCTAGGGCACTGCACTTGAAGACAAGAGATCAGAAAGGGTCCCAGTTGGCGGTTCTACTTCAGCTTTTAAAGTAAGTTTTCATATTGACTTCAACCTATTAAATACATCACTTTTTAAAAAAACCTTTGCCTCTGCCCACACTGAATTATTCAGACCTTATTGTTACTTCAAGGTTAAATATTAATGGATCAATATATGAAACATTCCTATAAGATGGTATAGTCCCAATGAAGAGCTTTATTTGCATTGAAAGTCTATGGGCCTTTCTGCACCTTGTTCAAGCAGATGGGAAACCTGTAGATTTCATTTGTAAACAAACTTGACTGACAACATAGATATTCATGAAGATGAAAAAATATATGAAGTACATACTTTACCCAAAGAGGGGCTTATTAGTTATGCATCCTGATAAAATCATGAAAAAGTAGTATTAGGATTTGAAGCTTTGACAAAAGACAAAGGCTATGGAGTATTTAGCGAATTTATTCTACCCACAAACCTTATTAACTGCATTAACCTCTTCATATATCTAGCCTGAGCAAAAACAGCAAGTTCATTGGAGATGAATTCCATTTTGCTTTCAAAACAGAGGGCTGGATGACAAATTTTTAGAAAGAACTGTTATGCCCGATAATTCTTTCCCAGAATGATAATACATAACTTCTTATAAGTCAAATCATAGAAAAATAGCTAAATATAGGAAGACCAAATCTGTTGGATAAATAAAAGTCACATTCTTAGTTCTTAAGACCCTACTAACATATAGTCAAACAAATAAGATATTTACTGACACACAGCTCAGCATTTGTCGACACTGTGACGGAGGAATCCCAAGAAGCTGGTTTGACAGTGTTCCACTCGGCAAAGGCCTCTCTCCTCTACGTGCCCCAACCCCCTCTGGGAGTGAGGGATGTTCGGTTCCGAGCGGCACACGTGCAGAAAACGGGGCAGCACAACATATCCTGAACCGGGAGGCGGCTTAAGATGTGCTGCAGGTATTAACGGCTGACTGGCCAGAGGTACTCAAGTTGACCTTTCAAAATAATGAGTTTTAATTCAGGAATGTTCCTTCCTACACAGAAGGGAAAATAGGGACCAAATGTGAAAGCTTCCAGGAGAAATATTTTGGTTCCATATCAGGAAGAGCTTTTCCATGTTCAGAACTGTCTGCAAGAGCAGCTAGCTAGCTGAGCAGGTCCTGAGAAGCAGGGCATGGACTTCTCGCCAGCGGAGGTAAACGCTGAGGCTGGATGGCCACTTGCTGGACACGGTGCAGAGGAGGTGCAGTCGACGAGGAGGGCTGGGTTACAGTGTCCTCTGGAGTGGTTTCCTGCCCTGACAGAAGATGTCTGGCTCCTCCCACCACTAACTGCGTGATACACTTTCATGAAATTCACACTGTCAAGTCTATATAATTGGCATAGACAGCGAGATGCTTATAATTTATTAAATGTTAGCACTGAATAGTCACTGTAAGTGGAATTCTATAATTAAAATGCCTATAGACAGCGTCTTTAAAAACAGAACCTGATGTATCACTGAAAAAAAATCCTTATATTTTAGTATCTGCACCAAACAACAATTTACTAGGGAATAAAATAATTCTCATTCACACGGCTTGCGTGGAAATGACTGCATCTAAGCTGATGGAAAAGGGAGTGTTCAGTGCACTTTGCACGGGAGGGCGAGCACTGGAGTGGCTTGTCACAGCGAAGCTCCATACCGATAAACCTTTATCCAAGGTCACGAGGCAAGAGTTACTCTTTATTATGCCATAAAGGTGTAGCCCACTAATTTTAATAGGTTTTGTAACGAGGCGGGCCTTTAGGTGAATTCGTTCCATTTGGTATTAATCAAGGAGTATACATCCTTCCTAAATAGTTTCTTCCTATGGCACAGAATATGCTCATAAAATTAAAATTCACAACATCACAAGTTGTCTCAATATTTACTTAATTAAAAGCCTGATCTTTAAAACGTATCAGTCCCATTTTTAATGTTAATGTTGGCCCGCAGGTTATACCAACAGCACAGCTCACACCACGCCTGCGCACGGACAGGACACACGCGCGCACACGCCCCCGCCACCTGCCACCTGGACGCTCTGAGCGGAGAGGGGCAACAGGCAGACCTGCTCTGCGATGCTGGTGGGCCTTCCTAACCCTCAGTCTCCTAATTTGTAAATGGGGGAGGATATCTGTTGTGAAGATGGAATGAGCTTAAATACTCACTAAGTACTGCTGCCCATCCCTTATCACTCACCTCTCTCGACTCATAAACTTATTTTAAGTATCAAGTGAAGTAAAGTATAAAAGCCCTGTGTAAATGGAAAGCAGCACTTCCTCTAAGAGGCAATGCAGCCCCTCTGGGTTACATTAGGGCTAATGAGGCTCGTTTTTGTTTTGAATAATCCATGTGGGTGTCCCTTTCATGACATGATCACAAGTTCCTAAAGAACAAATTAACAACTAAAACAAAAGCTCAAGTTTGAAAATACTTAGGCTGGGCCTGAGGCTTTACTATCTGGGTAGACAGAGGCGGACACAATGACCCCCTCTTGGCCTAAAGTACACGAATCCTTTTCTCAGTATCAGTAAGCACAGCCTGATTGCTAAACAGAGTTCAAGTACACACACTCTAGTGCACTGGGGAGAGTCACCTCCCCAAGTGTTTCTCATTTAAGAATATTCCAGCATTCAAGGACAGAATATCGCAACCTTCAGAAAAATGGGAAAACACAAAAAAAGTGTCGATGTTATCTGATGTTGCCCTGATTTTTGTTTTTGAAACACAGATATTGAAACCTCCGCAGCTGATCATTTCACTCTGACATGAGTTTAAAAGGTTGAGCCACTATCTGGAGACAGGTAATGTGGAGGCGCCGCACGGCAGCCTGCAAGCTCTGCAATCTGCATGGAGCGGGCATTTGTCATCATTAGCTGAGCTGTGACAGCTGGCACCCGGGGTGTCCCAGAATCAAGAAGTGGCGAAGCGCCCTTGGTTTAGGTTGCCACTAAGTACAGTAGGTTACTCGAGGATCAAGTATTTTTTATGCAAAGCTCTGTGATGTAACTAGCAGCAGTGAACATATTTGAATTTTCCCTAACATGGATAATACAATGATAGCACATAATTAGCAGGTTGCCTCTAGACAACAAGATGCCAGATCGCAGGATGAATAAACACCTACTGCCACTTCAAGAGGGAGAATTGTTTTCAGCACCCTAACAGCTCTAGCAGAGTTACCCCCCCCCACCCCAAGGCTGGGTTATGGTGATCAATTGATGAAGTATATGCAAGGATAAGAGTTGCTTAAGGTAGAGAGAAGACTTCTCAGATACATTTTAAAATGTGGCTGTAAACAATGCACAATTTGTCATGAATGAACTCAAACTACATACACTGAATGCTCTATTAAACAGACATAGCATCGTTCTTTGGATAAAGTGAAAATAAAAATTAAAACCATTCACACAGATGCAGTACTCAATAATGTGAAGTATATATATTTGGTAATGAGTATTTAAAAAATATTCCTTGGCAAAAGTTTAAAATCAGCATCATTTTTATCAAATGGGTACAGCTGTAGCTAATATATCTAGAAAAGAATTCTTTAAGCTTCCAAATTTTATAAATGTTTTCATATTTTGTTAATACAAAACTATATAAAGCAAAAAAAAATTTAAACTAAGCAATAGGTTATACTAACTGACCTCTGAAAATTAAGAATGCTACAATCCCTTTAAAGTCATCAATGCTTGGAAACATAATCAATAACACGAGGTTTTATATTATTATGTAAACTAGTTTTCCACAAATAAAACTAATTTTTGTGTTAATGTAAAATCTATGCAAATACATGCAGTCATTTATCAGGAAAGCTGACAAGCATTCCATATTGCAGGGGGAAATGAAACTGCCTCAAGAATAGAGGCAATTAATTATTTCTGTATTTTTTCTTCTTCTGTCTTGAGGCACAAAAGTTATCCATCCAGTTAAAACAGCAAATGAAATAAAGAGTTTTTTTTTTATTTAAACACATATGGCTTTTGCCTGCAATACTGATCACCACAAGGTCTACAGACGCCCGTGGCTAAACTACGCACTGGCAGATGCACTCAGGGGAAAACTGCGCTAATGCACCGTGGAGAGCAAGCCCGACGGAGAACTGAATTTGCCAGTAAAAAACAACACACACACACACCCCGCCACCTTGTTTCCCAGGGAGTTATGCATTTTGCTTAGCAAATACAGACTAAGGTTACGACCAGTCCCCTTGGTCTCCTGCCCAAAACCCAAAAGCAATTTTGAATAAACGAGGGTGTGCGGACACGCACACATACCACTGTATGCGGGTGTTTACCCAACCTCTTTTTATTTATATGGACAGGACGGCCTAGCAACACTTAAGCCCCTTAACAGCTTATGACACTCAAGACGGAAATGGTGTAAGTGGCTGGACAGACTCTGTTAGCATTTCCAGTCACTATTTTTTAACCCATTTAGCTGCAATCGCTGAAGAGCTCCTGGGAACTCTAAGGATCACTGTGGAACAATCCTGCAGATGTGATGCTACTTCCTGATGGCAACAAGAATCCTGGATTTAGTAGCTGTGTCCTTTTCGCAGGTTAACATACAAACCTAAGAGGCCACTGCAGCCTCTTACAGACCGAAACGGCGGGCTGTCTGGGCGTGTGCGCATGCGTGGGCAGGCACGCAGCCCGCCAGCTCGGGCTGCTCTGCAACCATAAAGAGATGCTTTCTAGAAATGGTTTAAGATTATTAAGAAAGCAATAACTTCTTTCTTAATAGGCCAGTAAGCATGCATAACATTAGTTTCTGTTGTAATTGCCAAATAAAAATATAAAACAGAAAAGCATTTAAATAATCTGTATATCTTGAGGAAGAAACACAAGACTAGCTATACTACTCCAAGTTGTGAAAATGCAAAATACAAAATACCAATGAAAATGGCTGCACTCCTACAACTTAATAAAACTCCTTGTTGAGAGAGGCTGTAGCCATCTGAATTTAAATGACAATGTATATTTATATAAATCTGGGATTAGAAGCATATGTTCAAAGAATGTGACTATATTAATTAATCTTAGCTCTATTAAACTCCTTGGCCACACCCCACACCCCTCAAGGGAAAGACTACTTTACTGAAAATGTAAAGTAAAACAATTTAAATAGTGCACGATTTCTTCCTCTAGTGACATAAAGCTAGTAACATCATCAAACGCGCCTCAAATACCACGAACTTACACAGGAGCCTGTTTCTTAGTGCCTATCTGGGGATGCAAACTGCCAACTGTATCCATAGATCTATAACACCTATTCATGCTAGCATAGCCAATATTACCATTTCTTTTGCAAACAGATCAAACACAATCTGTTTACCAAACACTAATTATCATATACAATAAACAAAGGTTTATATAAAACAAAAGTTATTTAAAAACATGTAGCTTGAGCACCTGAAGTATCGGTCAACATTTTGCCTCTATCTCAGTCAGAGCCCTCTGACTAAAAACTGGTCTTCAGCTAGACGTAATAAAATATACAGGCAAGGATGCTCATCACTTACAGCTTCTCTGAAATAAAAAACCCTCAGACGTTCATGAATTAATCTTAAACAATGTACAAATTAAAAAAAAAAAAACGAGGCACGGGGGAACTCTTCTGTGTTGACAGCTATAATCTATGTCTGTGGTAGAGGTTCCATGACTGTCTATATTTGTCAGAATTCACAGAATGGCACATTCTATAGGAAAATTCATAGAATGTAACAGAAATGCATGCAGATTATATACCAATAAACCCGACTCAAAATAATAAAAAGTTAACCTCATGCAAAAGCAGAACAAACCTATACTTTTTATTCTACTGGGTTCCCAATTTTTGTTAGAAACACCGTAACTTACAAACTCTATGTTCTTCATGCTTCTGATTTAATCTATATATTTAGACAATATGGGTAAAGATATATAGATTTATTTAACAGTACTACTTTTGCCCTGACTTTTTTGGCAAATCATATCAGAGAAAATAGTGCTTTCAAGGAATAGTGCACGTTACTCCGCTGATATGTATATATGGTTAGTAGAGTGAAAATAATCATATGTAAGTGTAGATGAAATATTATCTAGGTGGCTTTTTGTCAGATAAGGCTGATCACCTCTATTCCTAAGTTTAAGAAAATAAAGGGTATTCCTGTGTATACATGAATCCCCCCTTTTCTATGAAGTATTTATTTTATTGTGTATAAAATATGTGATAAAAGGTAATGGTTTTTATTTGATGTAATTATCCTTTTACTTTATTACTCCAGTTGCTGATCATTAAGAAAACAAATCCTGGTTTAGAGGAATTGCTTTGTTCATTTAAAAAAAAAAAAAAACAAGCTCCAAACTAGGAACTAGGCGGGTTTATTTTAGACGCACGCTCACTGGAAGTTGACTATCTACACCCCACACTGGAGTCTTAAGGTCACGCTGAGTATTTTGCAGCGACTTTGTCACAAGCAGTTTGAGACAGTAATGGAGCCGTGCAGTCCGGGAGGCCCACAAGACAGTCACGGCATCTCATTCCAGAATTTTCTCTGAGTGCGATAAAAAACGTAGTGTGCTGGGGACAGTAAGGAGTGGCCACACACGCAGATGTAGACATCCGCGTCAGGCAGGGGTTTTCACATATTCATATACAGGAGAACCAAATGGGCCCCGTGACCCTGTCTGAAAACTTCTATAATTTTCAAATGAAAAGTATACGCTGAAATCTATCAAAATGAATTGTAATTAATTTGATAAATTCTAAAGGAAGTGGCTTTCTGAAGGTCTGTGGATCCTTCACCAGGTTCAAGAAATGAGTGGCCAACAGCATTGTCCTTACATGCCTGGCTAGGGTTAGACATTGCAATTTATGTTGAGCAATGAGAGATCCTTTCGGTTGAAGACCTAAAAAAAGTAATTTCCGCTTTACAGATACAACTTGAAAATACCCTGCACCTCTGTGCACACATTCAAACGGAGTGGGGAAACTGAGACACATATCTAAGTAACCCAGGCTTTAAATTTCTTTTCTACCCTAACAAAGATTTTGACCAGAATGACCAAGAATTACCTCATCTCTGCAAATCAAGCAGTGGCCACTTCCAACATCCATCTTTAATCTGAACGTTACATTCTTTTCAACTTCCTTTAACACCAATATCAAGTACACTAACCAACACTGTTGGGAAAAGTGAAACATTACTTGCCATGACAAATATGACCTTATGATTGTGCATCAAGGTTATGATGAAAACAAATGCTGAATGAAAGAAATGATTTTTAAAAAATAGCCATAATTATCAGGATGCTGCATTCGAAGGAACAAAACAGGGTCTAAGTTGTGCAATCAGTGGCCTCATTTCTCTGCTGTGCTCTGTCACACACCTGATATTAAAAGGTGAAGTAAGTATTTTTAAGAAATCCCTGAAAACTTTTGAAGCTGTTTTGTTTCCATTGCTCCTGTGCCAGGAGTCACAGCAGGAAGAAAGAATAGATGCCATCAAATTAGATTACCAGAAAAACTCCCTCCATTTTACTTTACTTAATGTGACACATAAAGAAAGCCCTGCACAAATATCTGTCTTTAATTTCTCTAGTGAAAAAAAAAAAAGAAATATATTGTGTCTGGCAGAATGAAGCAGATGAAACAGCCTGAGTGTATTTAAAAGAAAAAGGGTGGGGGGCAGGGGGCGACAAATCAGATGCCTACAATCAGCCTTCAAAGCCACTACAGCAATAGGGATAAATAATTTAATAAACTCAACTTCATATTCTTTTTTATCTCCCCGGTGTAATAAGCACGTATTGAAAAATAAAACCTTAAATTCATGGATACTTGTGTACAGAATCACAGGCAGCAGAAAATGAAAACCCATGAAACAGTATCTATGTGAGCATTTAACATGTGTGTGCACATCCTCTAACTAAAAGATATTTTCCAGATGAAAGGTCACAACTGCTGAAATCTATGAACGTGTAATTCAAATTTAAATTACGTTTTTTTAAAACACTGAAACCTTGTGTTCCAACATTTCTCAACATAACAGTTTTTTAAAAAAATCTAATAAGGTGACTATTTACACATTAAATTGTCTATCCCATATTTGTAAGCAGGTCTTTAGAGAGGAGAGTAAGTTATCTAGGAAATAACACCCTAGGGAAATTGCTTTGCCATTGTAATCCTGACCACTTCTAAGTGTTAAGATCACCATTTTCACTCATTTCACATCCATTAATAAGTACTAAAATATATGATAATGGTGTGCTTTGTCTTTTTTGGATTTTCTCTAACTCCTACATTTTAAATCAAGGCTGCCTAACAGACTAAGTAAGTGAAAAAGTCTGTTACACCTTAAAATCCCAAATTCCATTCCAATATAAGCATCTCGAGCTATCATTAAAATGGGAGATTCCTGGTTTTCCCCCTTCAATTGGGTCAGTTTTCCGCAGTTAGCGTTCTATTGTTGGCTCACGCCAGAGCAGCCTGACGCACAGCACCGCAGACAATCAAAGCGTTCAGGTCTGACAGCACTGGGCGCACACGACTTCATTCTAGTACCAACTACTAAGATCACATTCATAGTAAACGTAAAAATTAAGTAATACAAGAGGGCTTTCATCAGTTAGAACTGCTATAAGCTTTTCACGTAAGGGAATGAATTGACTTAAAGCGGCCTCCACGTATTTCATAAGCATTTGAAATAACTAGTTCAATAGGTCAAACGATATTTCAAAAAGACGTCCGATAAAATAGTTAAAGTGGCTCCCAAAGAACAACTCTCTCTCCAAAACCGGGATTAAAAGCGCCTGAAATACAGGAAAACATACTAGAGGCGTTTAATTCCTCTCGGTGGGTCACGTCAAGGGCTCGGTCCCGCTCCCGCGCGCCGAGGCTGTCCGCGGCCGCCCGGCTCAGGGGCGCCGGGCCGCGGGGCTCCGGGCGCCGTGCGGGAGGCGCGGGGCCGCGGGGCGAGCGGGCGGAACCGCCGACCTCGGGCCCCGCCACGCTGCGGGCCTAGCGAGTCCCCAGTTCTTGTCTCAGCCCTTATTTTTCCTCCTCGAAGTGCAAACATTAGTGAAAAGGCCCCGGTCGCGCCAATTAGTTTGCACAAAGTGCTTCGGTGTTTAGCTTCGCTTTAACCCAATTAAGCCGCGCAGCGAGCCCCGAAGCCGCGCCACCTGCGCGCCGGCCGCCGCCCGCGGTCCCCCCGCCCGCCGCCCGCGGTCGGCCCCGCCCAGGCTGCCTCCCCGGCTCGGCCCGCCGGGGCTGGAGGTGGCCCCAGAGGCCAGGGGAGCGGGCGGCCGAGCAGCTCTGCCCGCGAGCCCCGAGGCCCGGGCGGGGAGGGGGCCCCGCAGGCGGCAGCAAGCCCCCGGGGCGGCGACCCCCGCGCGGAGGCGGCGGCGGGAGCGGGGCGCGCGGGCCAGCGCCCAGGGCTTCCCCCCAGGGCACCGCCCGCCCCCTCCGCCGTGCGGGCCGCGGGTCCTCCCGCTCTGATTCGCCTCCTCCCCCAACTGCCAAAAGGCAGCCGCGCGCTCACCCGCACCGCGGCGAGCTGGGGAGGGGCTCTGCGGGAGTTCCCAGTGCCCGCGCGCCTCAGGGAACCGAGGGCCCTCGGGGAACAGAGGAGAGGGATGCTGGAGCCCCCAAACTGAATGCACTCCCTGAAGCTAAATCGGAATCGATCACTCTCGGGTAATGAGATAGGAAATAAGCGGTGGCTTTGTGATGCCGCGCCAGGGCGCAAAAAAGAGAGAGAGAGAGAGAGAAAAAAAAAGGAATTCCAGGGCGTTGGGTGAAAAGCGGGAGTACTGAGCTGAAGGAGGCTGTCTGCAAGCCTCCTACCCGGAGTCACAGGGCTGCGCTGGGGGTGCTGATTTAAAGGGGCCTGCTGTAGGTTAAAGGTAGACAATTAAAGCATGTGCCTGGCTTCACAACCACTATGTAACCCCTTCGCTCCCTGTACGCTGGGGACACAACTGGTACCACCCCATTCCCGGAAAAACGTTCTACATAAAACCACTCCCCCCTCCTGGTTTAAGGTTCCAAAATGTAAAAACGCTGATTTCTTTCCTTTTTTCCCTCAAAGGATGTTTAAGTCCTGTAATAACCTTAATGACTACAATTTAATTTTCTTTAAAATCAAATCACACGAATTGGTATAGAATTAGAAGCCCACTCTCAGGTCACAAGCAGGGAGGACATTACAGGTAGGAGACAAATCCTTAAGCAAGCAGAAACCCCAAAGCTTCACATTTTCAGGACAGCTATGTGCGGTGGCTCTGATCTCCGACCTCTCCTGAACTGTGTGTATTAAAATACAGCCCACTGTGAAATCACATTAAAATGACCTCCCAACCTCACAAACCGCTTGGTTTTCAAGGACTCTACAAGTGCACGCAGCGCTAGTGTCCTGCTGGCAGGGATGGCCAGAGCACAAGCGGGGCTGCGGCGGGGGCGGGGGGCCAACGCGGGTTTCTAGAACCTCGCAGCCTGGGGCAGCCAACATGTAACACACCCGACGGCGAAGGGCACGCTCCCCCCACGCCTGGAAGCGAGGGGAGCTGCCGGCAGGAGCCCACCACCTGCAGGACTTCTTGAGAAAAGAAGCCGCTGCCACACACCGACATCCTGAATGAGGCAACGGCCCAGAGCCGACCCCGTCGGGCGCGCACTTCCCCATAACCAGTGGGCTACACACTCGCAGAGCCGAGCGCAGCCCGCGGGGGAAGAGACCCAAGCGCAAGGCCACCAGCGCTCTCACTGCCAACGCAGGGGCGTCACCGGCTGCTGGCGGCCCCCGAGACACCTGTACTCGCACCTGAGCTCCAGGAGAGCGCCTCGGCCCGTCCCTGCAGAAGCCCGGCGGGCTCCGGGGACGCCCACGCCCAGGGCTGCGCCTCGGTGCCCCGAGCCGTCGAGGGGCCCGCGCGGCTGCTGCCGGCGCCGCCTGCCCTCGGCGTGTGCGCCCGCGCCCCCGAGGGGGCTGGCGGGGCCGGCGCGGCGCCCAGGAGGCCGCGGTGACGAGCGCGGTGGCGATTGGCCGCCCGCCCGCCGGGCCCTGCCTTTATAATCCCCACCCGGTGCAGCGGGGCTCCGAGACCGAGCGGCGGCGCCTCTCCGGCACACACGCACGCACGCACGCACGCGCACCCCCGCCACGCGCCGCACACCTGCCCTCCCTCCGACAGCCCCGCACACACCAGGGCGCCGGGGAAGCCTGTAAATAAAGAGCGAGAGCGCCGAGCCTCTGGCCGCCGGGAAGAGCTCTGGCCGCGTCTCGGCGCAACTTCAGTTTCGCGTGCGGAGAGG
>PVKH010036834.1:0-11532 GCA_004027955.1 Chaetophractus vellerosus | reverse complement strand
TGCCATGCCCGTGGGGGCTCTGCCCTACCCGTGGTGACTTTTTGCCCTGCCCACGGCGGCTCTGCCCCGCCCACGGTAGCTTGCCTTTCTCAAGGCCGTCTGCCCGCTCGGAGAGGTCCCCGGGAACCGAACCCAAGGCCTCCCATGTGGTACCCCAGCGCACTCTTTATCCACTGAGCTATCTAGCCGGGCCCCCAAGTCATAGTTTTGTACTTTTTCTCAATTGTTTTCTTATTCCCTATTTCATTTATCTCCTCTCTAATCTTTATTTCCTTTCTTCTGCTTGCTGTGGTCTTAGTTCATTCTTCTTTTATTAGATATTAAACTCATCAATACATGGTTAACAATGATTTTCTCCTACTATGTATGTTTTCTTTTACTTTCTTGATAATGTCCTGATGTACAAAAGTGTTTTAAAAAATTTTAACAGAGATGTTATCATAGTCTATTTTTTTACCATAATGAAATTAACTGGAAATCAATACTTAAATGATTGAACAATAACAAACAAGCAAAACACTTACATTTATGAGGCAACAACAATGAATATACATATAAATAACTAATTGCTTAAAGCGGAAATAATAAACAAGTTATTGAACAGCTGTAAAACACAGCATTTCATAACTGGTGGCATGTAAAGTAGAAATTACAGGCAAAGTTAAGGTGTATATATATGAATTAAAAACAAAGAAAATTAGAAATAAACAAATTAACCATTAAACTTACAAAGCCAGAAACAAAAAGTAATATCTCAGCTATAGAAAGAAGGGAATATTAAGGAACAGAAATTTAAAGAACAGAAAAACAAAAAGCATGGAGATAAAATTTAAAATATCTGGTTGTTTAAATAGATCAGTAAAATAGACAACCCCCCTAAAAGAATGAGCATGAAGTAATAAAAGAAGGCACAAATAACCAACATTAGTAATCAAACGGAATTTAGGAACAGATAGAGGGGGGTGAACAAGGATGGCCATGAAGAGTAGAGAGAGAATGTTTAGGCAAAGGAATTTTTTGTTTTGTTGTCATTATGTAGCTATTTTATGATAACCATGAAAGCAATCTTAATGGTTGTAAGGGGAAAGTCACCATCTGGACAGAAAAGAATCCAGAGGAGATATCTGATGGGGGGAGATACTTTCCCCAGACTGACAGAAGAAAAGAAGATAGGTGTGCACGTGAGTGGTTTCATATACAAAAAGATGAAGGGGTTCCTGTCTGAGGGATTCACTCTATTAAACTGGGATTGGGAAGGGGAATTGGGGTAGGGAAGGAAAAAGAAAGGGCCGAAGCTTAAGGAGACTGGAGAAGCTATGAAAGGAGAGTGTTTTCAGGAAAGGCTTCTATATTGGTTGGTGGCCTCCCAAAACATATGGCCACCTGGGACCTTTGGATGTGAGCTTATTTGGAAAAAGTGTCTTTGAATTATTAAGGATCCAGAGATGAAATCACCCTTGATTCCCTGCATGGGCCCTATACCCAATGACAAGTGTCTTTATGAGAGAAAGGAAGAGGAAAAGGAAAGACAAAGGCCACAGGAAAGGGGATAGAAGACAGAGGAAGAGGTTGGAAAGATGCAGCCACAAGCCTAGGGACACGTGGAACCATCAGAAGCTAGAAGAGTCAAGTAACAGACTCTCCTGTAGAGCCTTTGGGGAGACTGTGGCCCTGCCAAAACCCTGCTCTCACACTTCTGTCCTCCAAAACTGTGAGAGAACAAATTTCTATGGTTTTAGCCACCCCCATTTATGGTAATTTGTTACAGTAGCCCTAGGAAGCTAAGATAGAATCTTATTAGAGGCACATATCTGACAATGTTGTGTACCTACTTGAGGCTGGCAGGGTTTTGAGGACAGGGATGCACGTTAATAAACTTTGCAGCTCCTATAGCAGTTATTACAGTCCTTACCCTCATCAATCACCCCATAACTTGTTGGGGTGCACTGTTAACTTCAGGTCCAACTTTAATTAACTCTGCTTAGACGCTGTCTAAGGTATCTGAGATACTCATAGCATCAACTTTACAAATACTGTATAGATACTATGAAATCAGATACCACAAGAATCATTATCCTCATGGGAGAGATTTCCCAGGTCAAGTGGAATCTTCAGTCTTAAAAAAGTTTTATTCTCAGCCCTTTCTTCAGCACAGTCCTTTGTGTCCCATGCCAAATACACTCTGCTATGCTGCATCAGTGCTAGCGCCTCTTCTCAGGGACGGCATTTCTAACCTATACACTTATTTTCCAGAAATATACATAAGCGGCAGCCAAGTTCTTCCTATATACAGCAGATTTCCCGTTGGTCTTAGAAATCTTTACAATACAAGTGGGCCCCACTTTCCAATGCCAATACCCTCCTGACACTGAGTCCATTCATTTACAATTACTGGACAATTACTGGGTCTTTTTTTTTGTCTGTTTATTGTTCATCTACTAACATAATCAAAGCCAACAACAACACATATTTGTAAATAATATCAGCATAAATATCTCATTTATATGTCACCATATAATTTACAAACTATTTTGACATATATTGACATATATTTTATCCTTACACAGGTACTGGGGTTTAGAAAGGGCAGGAAAATGATAAGAAATAAGGTATGGATTATTATTTGTCAGAATTAAAGAGCAGCAATACATTCCTACAAATGTCAGTATTTCATTCGTTTTCCTTTAAAATTTCCTAATTGATATTATTTCACAATAGGCTATCACTCGAAGTTACACTTTTAAGGAGGCCTAAATTCCATTCTTGGCTCTGGTCTACTTTACTCCCTGTTACTGGAGGAGCAATATAAAAGAAGTACAACTTTCTCTCTCCGTTTCCTTATCTGCAAATTGGGAAGTATGGATTATTCTACTTATTTCTCCTCAGAATAGTGTGAGAACTGGTGGTCTAAGATTCCCAAATCACTGTAATCCTTTGTCTTAGATGAAGATATGATAATATAGAAGATACAATCTTAGTTGGTGTGACATCAACAATTAGAAATATTACAAAACTTCCTTTGCAGGTCATAACGACTCATCTTTACCAAGTCAATGAAGACCTAACTTCCACCCTGAGATAAATTTAGAGATCTGAGACTGGAAAAGAAAATAATAATCATCAAATAACATTTGGCATTTTAAAAATGTACTGTCAGTGCCTGGCTAAAGCTGTGCTTCACTAGCCCAACAATATTTGTAAGATATTCCTGGTATGTTTAAAACTACATAGCACTGCCATACTAAGTGGAATACCTTCTTTATAAGAGTGAGCAAGGAGCCTCCTGGTAGTTGTTGAGGTGAAAACAAGCACTACCATAGAAGTACTGGCAAGCTAATTAGATTCTTTGGTACCCTAACATTTCTGAAGACACTGATGTAGGGGGTAACGTCAAGAAAAAATTAATCTATTTTTATTCCACGTCTCTAGGTCCTATTTGCTATAACTTCCAAACACATCAAAAATTGTCACCAAGGAGACACCACCACCAAGGCGATATAAGTTACTGGGTAATTTTGACAGCCTTCCTATATAGTCTCTTGTCTAGTCTGAAGATAACCATTATTTCTTCAACTATCTGCTCTCTCTTCTCTACTTACCCAGGGTAAATATGCCCTTCTCCCAATATAAATGTCAGTCAGGATTTCTATCAGCCATTCCTAGCTCACTCAAGCCCAATATATCTGGAGGACAAGCTGTAGAGACTTAGCTACATTTCATGATGGGTGGGCCAACCTATTAGCACTCGCCATTAAAATAATTCTGCCCAGACAGCTTTCCAGTCCCTGTGCTACAACTATGCTTGTCCTCCTAAGTGCAACTCTTTCCCAGCCCAACTCCCCTTCCTCTCCTCATACTTATGCCCCATGGATTAGAGCTCTAGAGCACTCATCACTGACTGATGAGCAACTTTGTTCTTCAGCTCTACAAATACCTGTTTATCTTAGGAAGAAACATCTCTGTAGTCTCACACCTTTCTCCAACATGTCTACTTGCCCCTTATTGTTAATAAAGACATGGCTTTCACTAGATGACACAGTTTCACCCACGATCCCCTGCAGGGGAAGCCTTAAATTTTCCTGCATGTCTACCCTCCCAGAGGGAACTCTCTCCCTATTTCATGTCCTCCAGTACCCTTCCTACTGTTTCATCATGATTGAGCCACACCTTTTTAAGTACATGACATCACTTACAATTATGCAACTCTTTCCATGATTCTCTTACCTTCCTCATTGCCACCAGCAATTAGATCATAGCTCTCTTCTGCTTTGTGACTATTATAATAATTGTCTATCCTAAAATGCAGATTGTCTTTCTAGATTTGACCTTTAATATATCTAGGTCTTCAGATGCTGCAACCAAAAATGACTAATTATATTTGACCACACATTCCCCTCTGTATTCTATCCAATCTCTCTCCTTCTATTCTTCTCCAAACTTCTGATTAAAGTAGTCTGCTCTCCAAATTTCCACTTCCTTATTTTCTTCAGCTTACTGCAATAAAGCTTTGGGCCAAATTACTCAAATGAGACTATTTTTGATAAGGGTACCAAATTGTCTTTCTGGTACTAAAACAAACCAATATTTTGCCTTTATCTGTATATCGTCATCATGCTTGGGCTTTTCTGCTACCTTTTGTGTAACACAACACTCTCCTATTTTTTTTCTTATCAGTTTGAATTGACTTGTTTCTCTGTTGCGGGCTCTATTCATCTAGCAGCTCCTCAAATGCGGTACTTTTCATGGTTTGGGTGAGTTTTTGGCCGTTGTTAGTCTCAGGACACCATCTCCTTGGGTGAATCTCATGTACTTTCATGGTTTCTGGTTCTCTCTGTTTATGGTGAAGACTTATTCCAAAACTCAACTGCCAGCCAAACCACGACTGTGCTTCAGACTTAAAGCTGAACGATATACTTAGCATTTCTACTCTATTGCTAATATGTACTTCAAACTTCTCGTCTTATCCCTTTCTTAATTTTAGAAGCACCATCATAATCACCCTACACCAGAATTCTGAAGAACACTCTAGACCAAACGTAGAACAGAAGGTCATGAGATAATTCGAACAGAAAAACACTAATTTTCCAGCAGAGTAAATGAAAAGGTACACACCAAGACCCAACAAGTATGTTTTCAGACCAGAACAGAGAGAACCCTAAGTGCTGCTAGGAGAAAAAACAACAACAAGAAAATGAAGAAGGATTTTTGAATTAGGAATCTGTGTCTAGACAAATTACCAATGAAGAGTGAGGGAAGAAGAATAAACTTGGGGGAACTTGCATGTCTGAAATTATCTCCCAGACAACATTTCCTAAGACGTTACTGTAGGATGTTCTCCCTCTTCCAAATATGGGCAAATTTCCAGGTGAAAGGAAAACAGAGAACCTAAGGAAGAGATGTCCAAATCCGGGGAGTAACGGAGTGAATCCCAGGGTGAAGTTTGAGCAACAGGTTCAAATTAATTCATGCAGACTGCAGCAAGAGGATGGAGAGCTCAAAGAGGAAAAAGAGAGAGAATATACTATACCCTGGAGATGGCTGACCACGCAGAAAACAGTATTGAGAGGAACTTTCAGAAATATGGTTGAGTATTTAGGAAGAACTAAAAGTAGGCTCACAGAAAGCTAAGCAAATGAAAAATTATAACAATTCTAAACCTCAAGGAAAAAATGTGGAAGAAAGAAACCATCAAATAAAATCTGGCAGAACCGTGAACAATAATGATACAGTGATAATAAAGCAGGCACTGAATTATATAAATATGTTAAAAGATCAAAGAGGAAGTGGGATGGGGACTAAGGGTGAACTAAAGTCACATTTATCATAATCAGAAATTAACAGATAAGGTTAAATTGATAAATAATGAAATAATACAAGTATATTCATAAGAAATATGGCAGAAAATAGGAGAAACAGCTAAGAGAAAATCAAGTGGGAGTAGGGAAGGGCAGGAGGCTACAGCTTTTTGTTATAAGCCTTGTGAAGCTAATGGATTTTTTCAACTACGTCTACACTTATAAATTTGACAGAAATAAAAACGACTAAAAACTGAAACGAACTAGAAACAATAAACGTGAGGAAAACAACAAACTTGAAAACTTTCCCTAACTTGACTGTTACGTATCTTCTGCGACTCACCACTTGGTGGAAGAATAACAACGAATCATTCAAATATAAGTCATTAAGATAGAAATAAACATTAATATTTTGTGGCTATGATGCTTACAAAGCTTCTCCCCATTCTAAATCATATAAAATATTTCCCAATATTTTCTTCTAGTTATAATTTTTTTACTACTTTAATCCTTTTAGTATTTAATTGGTTGATGGTCTGAGGTAGAAATCTAGATTTACCTCCAACAGAATTTCACTATCTTAAGGTTGATTTTCCAATTCTGATTTCTGACACCTTGCTTCTGATATTCCGCTGCTCTGTCACTGACTGTCCACTGATTGTCAATTTTCCTGATTGTTAGATTTACCTAGTGAGAACCTGCAAACGGAAAACCTCAACAGTAGCATTTTGCTTCTGAACCGGGATCTGAATATGTTCCTTTTCACAATGGATTAAGAAACTATCAAGAAAAATGCCAGTTATCTTTCTATACATTTTTTGTTGTTGTTCCATATCCTTCCCCTTTCTGCTTGCTCTTGCTGTGTGTTCACTTTTTTAATGTTCTTCTGTGTCTGCTTTGTTTCCCCCCGCTGCGGCAATGCGCCGAGTCAGCTCACTGAGCAGGCAGGCGGCTTGCCCCGCTTGTGGGCAGCTCTGCTTCCGTTCCTGGGCAGCTCTGCTCCGTTCGCTGGTGGCTCGCCCTGCCCATGGTGGCTTTGCCCTGCCAGTGGCGGCTTTTTGCCATGTTCATGGCAGCTTGCCTTCTCAGGCAGTCTGCCCACTTGGAGAGATCCCCGGGAACTGAACCGGGGGCCTCCCATGTGGTGTACTGGCGCCCTATCCACTGGGCTACAGCTGGCCCCTTTCTATACATTTTTAAAATCAGCTAATCTCAACCCTTCTCTAATTTTTCTAATCTATGTATTATTATCTGGGAGATAGGACATTATGAATTTCACTCACTGTCCTGTGAATTTTATAATTAAGACCACTGAATTTATTTTGCCTAAAATGCTTAACATTAGACCTTATATATGCTTTCAAGTTTTGCAGTTTTGCAATTAAGTTTCTTTTAAATCAGTGGGGTTTTTTGGGTCAAAATGCCACTAAAGTGGGTAATTATTTATGGTTACTGATTTTTTTAACATGTTAACATAACAAATTAATTAGATATATTTTCCTATCACTGCTAGCACATTTTGACACTCAACTACATGACAGGTTTGAAAAAAAAATGCCATTGTCTTAAATCAATATGTTTTATGACTGCAGATTTAGCAAACCAATAAAGACATGTTATCACTTACATTTTGCTACTTACTTAACTTTTTTAGGAATGTATACTAAAATACAATAATGCAAGAAAATTTATAAAGTTTACAAAAATATTACAACTGCTGCATGACTCTGCATGTACATGTTATTGGTGAAGACAGGGAAGAATTTTCCCCCTAAATATTTATATTCGGTATTTAAATATCATAATCTACTAAACCTTAATTTCACATTTCCTATAGGTTCTATGTATGAAAAACATTTTTAACAGTGTGAAGATGTGAAATAACCTATGCAAATATATACCCTAACTTTAGAGGTTGTTTTTAAAATGAGGTTGAAATTCTATAAGCCTACATCTGAGCACATGGATTAGCCACCTAACTAGTAGAACTGATAATACACATATTTTGAATAAAGTTGAGATGTTTCAAACCCAACCATATTCTTATCCACATAGGAACATAAGAGATGGAACTAAAAGAAAAGGGAAAAGATAAGTTGCATGACTACTGAAAAAATTGAGGCCTACATTTTATATGCATCTATGCAAGGATAGAAATCAGAAAGTAGTCCTTAATGCAGATTTTTTTTAAAAGTCTGCCAACTTCCAAAGCACTGTCTCCTTCATAAGATATCACTGGAAGATATGAGAGCCTTCAAGAAAGCTTCGAGCTAAGCAAAAGCATTTTGATTTTGGAGGGTGGACTTGTGGGTACAATAGGTCTTCAATTTGTTTTTTTCCTTTTGTTATGCCAGTAGCTTGACTCATAGTTTGAGTGTTAAAAACATTTTTTTCTCATTTTTAATGGATCTATATTTTAAGTTCTGTAAATAAATAACTACAAGTATCTATATACAAATATACAACCATACTTTCAACATTTCATTGAATGTTTGAAGTGAAAATCAACTTTAAAGAGTGAAGTCTCTAATTCAGGTCATGAAAAACTTTGGAAATGATATTCTCTACTAGACAGTCACTTACAATACCCTAGAATGAAACATGAAAAAAATAAAAGAGAAGCTACTGCAATGTCTTTATCATATCCTCTTTCTAATTATCCCTTTTTTGCTATTTATTGAAATTTCCAACCTCTGTTGTTCTTACTGTTTTCCATTCTTTGCTCCCTTCTGCTAGTTTCTCTTAGATTTCTTTTTTGTTTCTTTGTTTGTTTTGGGCTTCAGTGGTTTTAATGCTAATTTTATTTTATTATTTTTTTAAAAGATACTTAGATTACATAAATGTTACATAAAAAGGGTAGGGGATAACCATATGCCCCAGTCCCTACCCCTTCCACACCTTTCCACATTAACAATTGCCATAATTGATGTACACATGTTGGAATACTGCCCCTAAGTGTGGACTATAGTTTACATTATAATTTAAACTCACTCCTGCACAATCTTGTAAGTTATGACAAGATATATAATGGCCTCTATCTGTCATTGCAATGTCATTCAGGACAATTCCAATGTCCTGACAATGCCCCCATTTTTTCCTCTCCCTCCCCTCTGAACCTCTAGTGGCCACTGCTTCCACATGAATGATAAAAGTTCTTCCATTGCTAGAATAACAATAAGTGTATAGTAGAATACCAGTAAGTCCACTCTAGTCGAAAGTTCATTCCCCAATCCTGAGGATTCTAGGATGGTGATGCCCAATCCGCTTCTAATTGAGAAGGGGCTTAGATCCCATGAGGCAAATGGATGGGTCTATCTTGCTTGCAGTTGTAGACTCTCTCTATTCCTTGGGATGGTCATTGTCCATCATCATTTCCTTGTTAATTTTCCTGGGTGAGTCCAATGAACTGGACAGCAGGTGTTACAACTCAACTGTTGAGATTCAGGGCCCGATTGGCACATGGAAAGCCCCAAGATTTAAGTCTCTTGGACATAAACCTATCAACTCTAGTACTAACTACAGGTTCAAATAAAAGGGGCAGATGAGCCCTGTGTAGGGAAACCACAACGGAGTCCAACTTTGTCCTACTGGGCCCACTGGCAGGGCGCCAAGCTCCTGAGCTATCAGTCCTGCACAGTTTCTGGATATAGACCAATTTTGAAAGCCATATCTAAAATTCCCACTTTACCTTGATATCAATATCCACAGATCAAATTATACAAATTCACAACTTTTCCCCAGAAATACTCACGATTTGATTGCTAACAATGTAAAAGCTACAAAAAAAAACAAAAAACAACAACAAAAAAAAAACCCAAAGAAAAGTCTTTGTGAATTATTTCGTAAGAGTATATTTTCATAACATTTAAAAATAATTGCCACTTTGGGAACTGTTTCAGTGGGTTAAATAATATACAATAGGGTTTGGCAATCTTCTCGAAGCAGCATGCAATATCTACAACTATTCACTCTAATTTAGGGTTTCATGTGCCAATAATAACCTTTCTCCTTCAAAGATCAGTATAGATGCAAATTTCCATGCCACAACATAACTGAGGGAATAAAACACATTTTCATTGCAAATATGCTAATGTTTCTCCTTAGGAGACACCCTGACCAGAAGTGGGTCTCCCCAAGATGGGCTGATATTGTCTGAGGGTAAAGGAGTGAGAAAAGGTGTTGTGGAAAACCTTGTACCTTTGAATGGAAAGTATAAAAAATGCATACTCTTTGGGAAAAAAGCAGTGTTTACTCTACACTTACTGCATGTTTAGTTACTGTGCTAAATACGTTATCTACACTGTGGCATTGAATGAGGAAAACCAAGGATCAGAAAGCTTAGTTTACCTGCCCTAGACCTAGAAACAGTTACCATCTTCCTCCTTGATACCCTCTGCTGGTGTATGCCCAAGAGGGGACTGGAATTTCTGGGGCTCTTTTCTTCCTCCAGCATTGGTGAATCACTTACAACCTGAATGCAGGTGTAGCTTGCTTTGGTCCAGGTCTACAACTACACTGCCTTTCAGGCAGATCATGAGCAAACCATCAAAAAATCTCCTCACATTCCCTTTCATGTAAAGTTACCCACGTTTGAGCTATGCAGAAGGCCACAAAAAATGAGATGAAGTAAAAGTTATATGATGTAAGAGTTCTGACAATTAAAAAAGACTTAACTAATTATGGCAGTTTGAGATTATTTTATGAATCTCAAAAAGAGAAAGATTGTGGTTGTAAACTAATCTATTCCTCTGGATGTGATACCCTTTGATTGCATTAAATTTAGTTAAGGGGGCTTTGATTTGATTATCTGTTAGGACTGCTTTTAGGGCTTTTTGATTGGACTATGTCAGAAAGGCCTGACTCAGGTCGAGTTTCTGGCCCCTTGCTGGGTGTGATATAAACAGACACTCACAAAGACACACAGGAAGAGACACACAGAAGACATACACTCTGTCATTTTGATCCTGCCATGTGACAGAAAGGAGAAGACTCAAGCAGCTGAGACCCTGGGGGAGAGATGAGCCATTCTGCCTGAAACTGGGAGGAGAGCAGAACAGCTAGACTGATATAGAAGGCCTTAAAAGAAACAAGCCCTACGCCAGGAGAGAGAGGACTACAGGATCACTTAAGCACGAAGCCTCAAGAGGCTGGGCCCACGGAGCTCAAGAGGAAGAGGAAGCCCGGAGGGGAAGGAAAGACTAGGCAGAGATCACCTGCCATCTTGCTTCAACAAGTGGCATCTGAGTTTGGTGAGAAAGCACCTCTTATGGGCCTTGAATTGGACTTTCTATGGCCTTGGGACTGTAAGCTTTTACCCCGAATAAATATGTTTTATAAAAGTCAACAGATTTCTGGACTTTGCATCGGTGCCCCTTTAGCAGACAAATACACTAATAAAAGGTCACTCACTGTTCACCAAATTATGTGTTTTCAAGATACCTATAGGGGGCCGGCTCGATAGCCCAGTGGATAGGGCGCCGGTATACCACATGGGAGGCCCCGGGTTTGGTTCCCGGGGACCTCTCCTAGTGGGCAGACCGCCTTGAGAAGGGCAAGCCGCCATGGGTGGGCCAGAGCCGCCGTGGGCAGGGCAAAAAGCTGCCACGGACAGGGCAAAAGCCGCCACGGGCAGGGCAGGTCGCCTGCGAATGGAGCGCAGCCAGCCACCTGCGAACTAAAGCAGAACCGGCCGTGAATGGAAGCAGAAGCCGCCCACAAGCAGGGAAAGCCGCGCCTG
>PVKH010036833.1:0-11539 GCA_004027955.1 Chaetophractus vellerosus | reverse complement strand
CTCTGTGTCATCTTAATGTCCTTTATCTCTAGTCATATATTCCTTCAACTCCTTGAATTGATTTAGGAGATTTGTGATTATCCTTGATTTGTTGTCTTAAATCCTGTGTCTCATTAGGTTTTTCATTTGTTCCTTTGGCTGTGCTATCGCTTCCTGTTTCTTAGGATGCTGATGTCTAGGCGTATGAATATGTTGATGAATTTACTTTGATGGTCAATTTCTCTCTCTTGCCTAGTGGTTTTGTTTCATGGCTCTTTTTTGATTTTTGGTTCAACTTATTGTAAGTCTTTAAAATTGCCCAACTTAACTTATCAAAATAGGGCCAGGGAGTCACTAACAAAGCGCAGATCTGATCCAAGGGGTCTGGGACGAGAGACTCCATGAAGCTTTTTTTTGGTCCTTGCAGTTTCAGTGAGCAGATGGCACTCGTTGGCGACTCTTTCCTTGGAGGTGTCTCTTTAAATCTCCACTTGCCTGTGATTCTCGTCTGGCCAGAGCTGAGATTCAAAGCGGGCTCTGCTGACCAAACTCCAGAGGGCAGGTGGGCAGAAACTACTCTCTGCCCTCCTCCATGCTCAGTCTGTTCCTCTCTGTTGGCAACAGCGAGCTACAGGTTTTTTCTAGGCTGTTCGCCTTGAGGTGGCAGATGGGTGCTGTTCCCAACTGTGGGGGTTAGTAACTCACAGTTTTCATTTCAGCTTCTTTGTCTCCCTGTCCCTTACCCTCCCAAAGGATGTGCATCATTCTCCTGGTTTGCAGATCCCCAAAACAGGTCCCTTGGACAGGTTTTTGCCCTTCCTCTGTTGTTTTTGTGAGATAGTGGAGCCCTGCCTACCAATTCTGATGCCATCTTCCCGGAAGTCTCTGGTCAGCTGGTCAAAAGGTTTTGTTTTGATTGTTTCCCTTTAAACATTGAATGGAAGGCATCTTTTGAGGACTAAATCAACTTTATTCTGATTATAAAATTATGTGCTTTTTTAGTAGAAAATACTATTTTTATATAATAAGGAATACAGTTTGTTTTTGTGTGTCAGTTATTTGTCTGTTGGCAGAGTTTTCTTTAAGATTTATCTTACTAAGTTGAGTACTTCAATCATAGGCCGTTTGAAATAAGGACCCTTCTACTGTGAAATTTTTCACCCAAAGGTTATGATTGTCAGTTTTTGGAATAATGCCCCAAGTTTTAATTAGAGGATAGTATTGTACACTTCTTAAATTTGTGTGCCTCACCAGTTAAATTTGAGAATTTATAAATTATACAAGATGGGACTATAAAGTTGTAAGTCTATCTGTACATTTTAAAAAAAGGAGTTTTGTCTTTCCCAGTAGTCATTTTGAGAGTCCAGTTGATTAAATGTTTATTGACTTTTTAACAGGTACTCTTTTAGGAATTGATTATGTAGTAATCGACAAGATAAAGTTTTGCTCTTGTATGCTAATGACCAGACAGGCAATCAACAAATAAACATATACTATATCAAGCTATGAAAATTGCTTTGAAGAAAATAGAGCATAGTACACAGGATGGAGAATTATTAATTTATATTTGACTTCAAAACAAAATGTTGGGAGCGGATATAGCTCAAGTGGTTGAGTGCCTGCTTCCTGCGTATGAGGTCCCAGGTTCGATCCTTGGGACCTCCTAAAAACAAAACAAATGGAAAAATCTACTCCCATTGGGGAATGGATGTAGCTCAGTGCTTGAGCACCTGTTTCCCATGTACAAGGTCCTGGGTTTAATTCCTGGTACCTTCTAAAAAAAACCAAAACAAAGCAAAAAAGCAAAATAAAATGTTATTATGTATTATTATTACCTTGACTATGTCATTTAATTAATTTGTGTTTATTTGTGTATCTTTCTGAACACTAGAGGAACAGTTGAGTTAGTTGTTGGGATTAGATGAGATAAAAGTGCCTGGACAGAACTTTTTAGGAGTAATCCAAAATTTGTTGAGCTACCTTTTCCTGTTATTTTATTTTTTGAATTTGAAATAACATTAAAAAAGATATTTTCTCAAAAATTGTCTTTATCTACTTAAAAATGGTTAAGGGGATTGTCATAGAAAAAAAATTCATCTTTATTACTTACCTAAAGATTAACTCTTAAAATCTTAAATGACCTTGTATATATAGCATGTCCACATTAGGATTTCCTTGAATTCTTAGGCCCGAACTGACAGCTCTCTAAGTAATAAGTCCTGGACTAATAAGAAAACTTATTTTTCTCACTGAGAGGTAACATGCCAAGTTAGAAGCATGGTTTTTAGTTCTGGCTCTGTTCTGTAGTAGTTATCTTATTTTGAGTAAAGACTTAAAGCATTACACTTCAGATTCCACATAAAAGAAAGATAACATTTGTCCCTTCTCCATTAAGAGTTGTTTTTGAAAATTCATAAAAAAATGGCTAAGAATTATATATATGTAAGGTGGTATTAGTAACCAGTATAGTTTTAAGTAGTAAATATAGCTTTGATTGAGGAGTCCAGCACCTGACCAAAAAACCCATATGTCATTTTTTAGCCTTGATCATAGGCAATTACAAAGTCTTTACCTGATAGGCTTCACGGAGGAAAACTGTCCCCTCCATATCAGACTTGGTGCACAGCCAATGTATTGGAGTCTCTGATGGGAGTTGCAGTCCCTGGCCAGTCATGCTCTTACACATATCTGCATTGTTAGCCCAGGTGCCTCTCTGTCAAGATTCAAAGCTGAGGCCTTCTTCAGGGCACCTCTGCTGAGACCACCATTTCAGAGAAAGGAGGGGGAGACTTTCAAGACACTTTGCTGACTTAGTACTCAGTACTTTTCCATTCCTTTTCTATTTTTCCTCCTCTGGTCCCCAGGGTCTATAAAATGGCAGACCATTTTGTTTGGGCTATCCTTGGAATTTTGGCTTGTTGACTTAATTGGGTACTTTCGACTCCTCCAAGAGCTCAGCTCTTGATAGTAATACGAGAAATCTTCAAATTCCATTATAATTTGAAAACCCATGACTAATTTCTTAATTTTCCCTATAGTTCTTACTCAGTATCATTTTAGAGTTTACAAAATTAATTTCATAATGGCTCCCATCTTAGAATATCCATTCTGAAGTTTTAAAAATATGTTTTCTTTGGGGGACATTACCCTTTTCAAGAATACAGTGATTTTTAGGCAATTAAGAATTGCTAGCAGAATGCAGATGTGGCTCAAGAGATTGGGCTCCTGTCTACCATATAGGAGATCCAGCGATTGGTTCCTGGGGCCTTCTGGTGAAAGGCAAGCTGGCCCATGCGACAAGCTGGCCTGCCCGGAGTGCTGGCCCACGCGGAGAGCTGGTGCAGCAAGATGATGCAACAAAAAGACACACAGAAGAGAGACAATAAGAGATGCAATAGACCAGGGAGCTGAGGTAGCTCAAGAGATTGAGTGCTTCTCTCCACTCTGGAAGGTCCCAGGATTGGTTCTCGATGCTGCCTAAAGAGAAGAGACGCAAACACAGAACAACACATAGAGAGCAGACAGCTAGCGCAAAACAACGGGGGTGGGGGTGGGGATAAATAAATAAATAAATAAAGTCTTTTTAAAAAATTGCTTGCCACTGTTTTGACAAAAGTGAGTTTTATGTTATAAACTCAACCTGAAGCTGAGAGGTGACATTTTACTTGACTTTTAAGTAAAATTTTCACACACAAAAAAACTAGTAAAAAATTTGTGAAGAATTTATAATTAGCAAATAGTACTATCCGTGTTGATTACATTAATTGAGAACTGTAACAATTACTTAAACCTTGGCTAAAAGAGATAAAATTCATTTCTTTGATATTTTTCATTGACTTCATTAAGTTTATTAGTTATACATGTATATATTAATATCTGTCACTATATATGTATTTTTTAATGCTGCAGCTTAATGTAGACTTCTGGTCATAAAGTAGATTTACAAATAGTTCTTGTCCTTCCCCTTAATAATTGTAGTTTTTTTAGGGGAAATTTTAAACAATAATAGAATACATTATGGTTTAATTTTGCTGACTCAGATTTGAACACTGGAAAAAAAAAAAAATATATATATATATAGCCAGAATAAACTTCCTTTGTGATTTCCATTTCAAAAGAGATTTTTAAAGCATAAAACTAACCAAGAATCCCATGTCAATGCCAATTTTTTTTCTGGCAAAAATAAGCACATTTTAAGTGCCATTAGAAAGTTGCCAAGTAAGTATTTGACTAAGTTTCTAATCCTTTTACATAGGCAGAAGGGTGGTAAGGCAGAATAGCTTTTCTTTAAATAAAAAATGTTTTCTGCTGTGCATTTCCTTCATCTGCTACCAGGAGTAAGTCTATGTTTTGTTTAAAATTTTATTTTTTTGAGGTTCTGGGGGCTGGGGATTGAACCTGGGACCTCATATGTGGGAAGCCAGCGCTCAACCACTGAGTCACATCAGCTTCCCTGGGTTGGTTGGTTTTTTTTTTTTTTTTTTCGTTTTTTTTTTCCCCATTTGTTTTCCTTATTTGTTTTTGTTTCTTCAGGAGGCACCGGGAACCAAACCCAGGACCTCCTATGTGGGAGGTGGGAGCCCAACCACTGGAGCCACATCTACTCCCAAAATTTTATTTTTAAACTGTACAAGAAGCAAAGTGATAAAGTCATTGTCTGACAGTATGAAAATTAGTGGAATTCAAATCCTTTTTCTTATGTTGTGAAAGAACAGCTTGAAGCTAATTTTATGTGTATGCTCTTATAATAGTTGATTTGAATATGTACATGATAAGAGATTTTGGGTTATCTGTCAGTACTTATTTTAGAATCTCCACAGGTCTTTGTCCTCTGGAGATTGTAAAGTAAGTATTTGAAGGTTTTTGTTGTCTAAGCAGAAAATCTTTTACTGTAATGTAGTATCTTAACAGATCATGATTGGTATCTGAATTTTGGAGCATTTTAGTAGCATGTAACCATGAAACTATTTGTAGTTGCAATTAGCCTTTCTTGTGTTTGTAGTCTAAGCTTCATGTGAATCTTCTCTTTGCCCCTCTGATCCACTCTCTACACCTGTGCATTCTGCATCATGTTCTTTTTTTTTCATACATAAATTTTGTAATTTATTGAAAAAAAATGCTTTGTTATTTATAATTTAAAACAGACAGTGGCAAGCACATTCATCATGTTCTGACATGTATGGACTGCATCAGTAGGGTTTCTTTGCCCTCTGGCTTTTGGTTGTGTTTGGTCAATGCAAGCTACCAGTAGGAAATTTGAAGACTGGAAGAAAGTGAAGTTGTATTATTTATTCTTCACCATCTAGACTATAGAAAACCCTCCCTGAAGAATGCCATGGGTGACTGCATTCTCTTCCAAAGACCACAGATCCTCTTGGGAAGCCTTCTCCATTTGATTACTCCTCTGGGTTCCTACTAACATCTCTGTCTTCTTACCCCATTGACATAGGCTCAATAATGGTTTTTCCAGTGTTAGTAACCATGGGATATTGTTCTGTTCTTTGTTGATTTTTTAAACCACTCCACATCTTTATAAATAGTCCCTTTATTGAACTCTTCTCATATTAGCCATTTTGAATGTATCATCTATTTCCTGCCAGGACTTTGGTAAAACAGCCAACACTTGTCCATCGATGTAACTTTTAATATCTAAGACTGATCTGGCTTCACTTAATGTGAAGAATAGACTTTCCATTTTCTGTTAGTTTCTAATGCATCACAAATCTGATGGGATAAAGGAATTTTGAAAATATACTGTCCTGTATTTACATAGTAAATTTGTAAAATGGGACACAATTTTGAAAAAACAACCTCTGATACTTTAAAATAAAGATAAAAGAGTAATACTGCTAGCATATGAAACTTGATAGAGAATTAGAAATGGAATTCTAGATGTTTTTATAATCTTATGGTAGGTAGTTACTTAGATTTTGCTTTAGATGTACCTTATGAATAAGCATATTTCTTGAAATTCCCTTAATCATTGATTTAATTTAAAGTCCTCAAATATGTGTAGTATGTATGTATCTTTGTGTGTGTGTATATATATATATATTTAAAATGTGGTCATGCATATAATTGTTACTTATATAAATTGATGCCTTTTGCAATAAGGTCAGAACTCAGGTTAATTAGGCTCATTTTTTGCCTGTGAAGTTAAAAAAAAGAAAAGGGACAGTATACTATGTGGTAAGAGTACAAGGGAATGGGTAATATCACACATTGCTACTGATTATGGGTAAATTTTCTGGTGTGAAATTTCACAGTATGAATCGAGCTTTCTATGTGGCTATATCCTTTGGCCTAGTAATTCTGCATTTAGGAATTTAAGAATATGGAGAAACATACTTAATATTACAATATAGTAAATGGTGAAAAACAGGAAGATAGCAAAATATGTGTAGTACAACTTTGGAAAAAAAAGACATAAGTTAGAAAAAGACTAGAAAGAGACACCAGAATGTTAAGGGTAATTATCTCTGGGTGATATCTAAAATTTCTTTATATTTAGCTGCATTTTCTAAGATTTCTGCAATTGGCAAGAATTACTTTCATAATCTGAAAATAAGTTGTTTAAACAAAAAGAAAAGATAGCAGGTCTTAATAAAGTGGAAAAAGATAGATATTTAAATTTTTGGAGGAAAAATGAATCAATTTGAGTTTTAGTATCATGAATTGGAAGTCTTGAAGACCCAAGATCTTTTCCCAGTTCTATTACTAACATGGTGGCTGATTGTAGTGATGCTGGCAGTCGTGGCAGGGTTTATTAATTTATTCTGTATAGCTGTGCAGGATAATGATAGCTGTTAGGCAGGAATCCATATCTAGTTCCTCATCTCCGGAGCAGGTTTGGCTCTTTGGTAGTCATATACTGGATATTAGCAATTATTCTCTCTAGAAACAACCTTGGAAAAATTGGTCCACTGATACATTCTTTCCCCCAGAGCATTCTTTTCTAAGTACTTTCTTGGCTCTATCATTTATCAAGTATTAGAGAAGTTGGTTCCATTCCCTATATTTCTGCCACTCCTATTTGCTATAAATCATAAGGTACATACACTGTGGTCGGGGCATCTTAACCAAAGCCCCTAAAGTAACCCTTATCTCCACATGAGACCCCTCTGCTCTGAATATAGGAGATATTGCAGATTTGAATCTAGGGAATTAGAACTTTACACTGTTTTCTTGGTTGAATTTTTGTTTGCTTGGATATTCATTCTTGAGTAAATAGAGACAAAGGAGCTACCTTCTATGTTTTTTTCAGGTATATTATCACAGAAATTGGCATACCTACTTTTTGTGACAAGAGTGGATTATATGTTGTCTCCTTTCCTCTGTTTTACCCTGTCCACCCAATCTTACAGATAGATACCTTTGTGTTTGCCTTTTTAATTATAAGGCTCCCTTAACATATCTTAGCTAAGAAGATTATGGACATGTTTATCTCTTTCTTCCCTCCTTGGAACCAATATTTTTTTAAAAAATTAATCTATTCGTTGATTGCAGGATCTGTACTATGTTTTCTTTTTGTAAACAAAAATATTGGTACAGTGAAGCATACCCCTAATACCAATTCATCAATAAAGGCGAATTGTCATCTATTTAGCGAGTTTCATAAAAGTACCCCATGGAATTACAGAACCAAAATTAACAGTGTATTGATTTCTGATAGGGGTCCTGCCTGTCAAATATACACTGAGCTTGTCTTGGGTTACATGGCCTAGTCCTTTTTAATCCTTAAAGAAACAAAAAAGTCACCCTGCCACTTATTTGGGCCCTTATTTTCCTACCATTAAAAGCCTGTTTGTTATGCCTTTACTTAAGCTGTTTAATTTCTCTGAACCTTAGTTTCCCCACTATAACATAAGTGTGTTGGACTATATGATCTCTTAAGTTCCTTTCCATTGACCTGTACACTATCTCTGGTGTCTCTGCTTATGAACAAGGAATACAAAAAAGCAGCAGAACAGGAGAAAGGAAGCCTCTTTATTATTCATAAAAATAGTTTAGAGGAGTAACTCAGTGGTTGAGTGCCTGCTTCCCATATATGAGGTCCCAGGTTTGATCCCCAGGTACCCCCTAAAAACAAACAAATGAAAAAATCACCTCTCGTTGGGGACTGGATGTAGCTCAGTGGGTTGAGTGTCTTCTTCCCATGTACAAGGTCCTGGGTTCAATCCCCGGTATGTCTAAAAAAAGAAAAATAAGGTTTATCAGCTCATCAATAATCAATACTATGACTTACCAACTCCATTTCAGTGGCTGTATCTTTTCTGGGTTCTTCATCTACTTAAGCTGGTGGTAGTTTTATGGGTGAATGTAAAATGTCTTTGTGGAGTTCTGTCTTTAAAAGTTTTAAAATTTTGGTTGGATTGTAGTCTGCTTATAGTATTGCCTGTAGAATATAATATGTGCCCACCAAGTATCTGGTTACTTCATTCTGGCCTAAATACATAGAATGAGTATAGGTATGAATGTTGCTAATTTGACTTCTTGTTGCAGACAAAACTTACCTGGGGCCCCTACTTATGGTTTTACATGCTTCGGGCTGCCACATCAACCCTTTCAGGTATTGCTTTTCTGTTTGGATATTGTATAACTGATATAATGTGTTCCAAGAACAGGTGCTTTGTCAAATCAAATGCTTCAAAAATGAAGGAGAAACAATAGGGAGTTAAATCACTCTATCCTCACCAGTGGCTAGCAATGGACGACTTAGTGTTTTAACTTAATCTGTACTTTAGCTTAAACCATCCTTCACCTCCAGGTTGTGCTTTAAAAAAAAAGAACAAAAACAACAACTGAAAAATGACAATTAATTTAGATATAATTTTCATGCTCTTGAACTCTTTCTGTTAGTAACTATTTTGCTGTTTTGTCATCTGGTCCCTACTGGTATTGTTTTCATTCTGTCTGACTGCTTATTCTAAGCCTATAGTTGAAGTCCATTTATATTTTTATTTCATTAATATTGCATTCTTAAGTTGAGAAATAACTAAGCCATATTTGAGGGAAATGTATTATCAGCTTATCACTTAATCGTGCTAACTTTAAACATGGACTTTTATTCATAATTTTCCTCTGCTCCCAATTTAAACTCCATCATATCTTCTGTCACGTTCTGCTTTGTATTAGAGCTAATTGTGAATAGTAATTCATTTCAGCAAACTATGTGCTAGATAGCCTGAAGTAATAGAAAGGGCATGAGCTTAGATTCAGGCCTGGATTTGAAATTTGGATTTGCTTTATCAGCTTGAGCAGGTTCCTCAACTTTTCTGAGCCTAATCTTTCATAGTACCTAGCATGTGGTACACACTCAAAGAATTTTATAGTATAAGCCATTCCTCTCCAGCCAAATGCATAACTTTCCCTCTAAAAATAAACATTTTTCTTGAAGAAATAGACATTTTATAGATATAAAACCTGTTTATAAGTGTTATAATAAAAGTATGTGCAGAGTGTTTTGGGGAGCCCAGAAGGAGCCACTAATGCTTCCTGGGGAAATCAAGAAAGATATACAGAAGAGAGGTGTGCCGGGTTTTCATAGGGCACTATAATTTTGTATTTCTGCAAATAGAAAGTGCTCAAGAAATGTTTATGGAATTGTATAAGTCTTCTAACTTTTGTATCTTTAGTGTGTGACTTTCTTGGAGAGAAGATTGCATCTGTTTTGGGTATCAGCACCCCAAAATACCAATATGCTATTGATGAGTATTACCGGATGAAGAAGGAGGTGTGTCTCCTTTTTACATTTTCTTGATTAAGTTTGGTTTGCTGTAGACTTGATGAGTTGCACAATAAACATATGTATCCTATAGCTGCCCGAAAGATAACTTCCTTATTCTAGCATTTCATTCTAGTCATTAATTTCCTTCTCAAATTAACCTACACTTTAGAATTTTTTTATACTGAAATTTCCCTAGATTTATGGGCAAAACTATAAGCTAGATTTCATGGAAGTTTGGGGAACCTGGATGATAAGGCTTAAAGTAAAATGAAGTTGAAAAGAAAAAAATAAAGGCCAGCTTTAACAAAGCGCATATTACATACTCAAAATACAGTGCTAGGTCATAGTGTTTTTAGGGAATTGTGGTTGAGGTGGATAGTATTGTGGTTAAAACAATAGAGTTTGGAATTAAACCACAGATTTTCAATCTCATCTCTCTCACTTACTAGCTGAACACTCTTGGGTGAGTTTTGTAACTCTCTTTAAGTATCAGTTTTCTCACCTGTAAAATGGGAAAGATAATACACATTTAACAATGTAATTTTAAGAATTACATGAGATAATGAAAGACTTTCTCAGTGCAGTGCCTCTCATGATAAGTGTTCATTAAATGGTATTATGGAATAAATGTTATGATGAAAGTGTCAATACTGTATAAACTGGGATATGAAATATTGAATGGGATAATATTAAATTTTTAGGTTTCAACTTATATTTGTTTTTAAGGTTTTATCCTATGAAAGGAATAAACTACAATAATTTGAACTTTGTACTAACTCTCTGTTAATTTTTGGTTCATAGACAAACTTATTTAAAATGTGAAAAATACAAAGATACAAGTTAATCATACTAGAAATAATAAAAATTTGATATAAGCACTAATAGCTCTGGGACTAAAGTATGATGTATATATATATTTTTTTTTGGTTACATACCCCCCCCCTTCTGCTTGCTCTTGCTGTGTGTTCATTTTTTCTGTGTTCTTCTATGTCTGCTTCTTGTCTCCCCCCGTTTTTGCGGCGACGCGTCAAGTCAGCCCTCCACGCAGGCAGCTCGCCCCGCTTGTTTCACGGGCGGCTCAGCTCTGTGTTTCGTGGGCGGTACAGCTCTGTGTTTTGCGGGCTGCTTGGCTCCGTGATTCGTGGGCGGCTCATCTCCGTGTTTCGCGGGTGACTTGCCCTGCCCGTAGCGGCTCCGCCCTGCCTGTGGCAGCTTTTTGCCTTGCCCACGGTGGTTTTGCCCCGCCCACGGCAGCTTGCCTTTCTCAAGGCCGTCTGCCTGCTCAGAGAGGTCCCCGGGAACCGAACCCGGGTCCTCCCATGTGGTGTACCGGCGCCCTATCCACTGGGCTATACAGCCGGCCCCTAAAGTATGATGTATAAAAGTCATCAGTATTTATATGTGCTGCCGAAGTGAGCACAAAAGTCATCAGTATTTATATCAGATTTTCTTTTGGGTGGCTGAGGTCAGAATTTAAAGGAATTATATGACATATTCATAGCACTGTGAAGAGCCTGTAAGGTTCTGTTTGCTCTCACTGTCTCTCACCTCCCCCTTCCCTGCACCTCTCCTCCCCAATTCCCCCATGCATATTACCCTCTGACTTGTTCCCACTACCCTAATACTTCCTTAGTCTACTCTGGCCAAGAAGGTGTCCTTGCTGTTCCTCACATACACTAGGCACGTTCCCCCCTTGATGTCTTTGCACTGATTTTTCCCTCTGCAGGGAATGCTTGTCCTCCAGATACGAATGGCTAACTCCCTCACCACTTTCAAGTCTTGGTCATATCACCTTCTCAGTGACATAGGCCTGATCACCCTATTTAGAATTAT
>PVKH010036832.1:0-11538 GCA_004027955.1 Chaetophractus vellerosus | reverse complement strand
CTCTCCTCTCTGCTTCTCTCTAATCTCTGCTTCTACTTGAGACCACCCCCACCGAGGGGTGGGGCTCAACGTCTCACTGATGTGGCAATTAACGCCCCACTCACAACTCAATCATACCCAGATGAACAGATGAGCCTACAAACACAATCCAATTTATATTTTTGGAATTCACAATCAATTCAAACTCAAACCACCACAGGATGCTTAGCTCATTACACCCTTCTTCTTTTCTAATAGGTACATTTAAACTTTAAGTATTCCTCTAAGTCTGGCTTTAACTATATTCCATAAGTTTTCACATGTAGTATTTTCATTTCAAAATAATTTTGATATCTATTAGATATTTAGTGTTTTTCTAATTTCAAACACTAATTTCTAGTTTCTTAGTATTGTAATAAAAAAACACTATATATAATTTCAGTTGATACTTGTTCAGATTTGCTTTTCAGCCTAGCATATGGTCAATTTTTTTATATGTTCCATGGGTGCTTGAAAAGAATACACATTCTGCTGTGATTAAGTTCTGTCTTTTTCTCTCTTTAGTTCTTTCTATTTTGCTTTATATGTTTAGAGGCAGTGTTATTTAGTGTATACAAATTAAAATTATACCCTACTGTCATTATGGAGGGGCTCTTTTTATCTTTAGTAATGTTTTTGCCATTAAGCCTACTTGATATTATATACTGACCTTTTTGTTCCTTTGGTTTCTTCATGGTATTGTTTTTGATCAATTCTATTACTTTCCAACCTTTCATTATCCTTATATTTTAAATGGGACTCCTATAAGCAGAATCTTAGATGAGTTTTATTTTTTCATCTAATCTGGCAATTTCTGAATTTTAACTGGAACAAACAGCCTATTTACACCACATGGTTTTTATCTATCGTCTTACTAAGTAGTTTCCACATGCCCTATCTCTTTTATTATCTCTTTTATGTCTCCTTTTCTCTCCTTTCTTGACCCTTTGGGAGGGAGGGGACCGACTGAGCATGAGTTCTCATTTCACTTTTCCCTTTTATAAGCGTGACTGTTACATGTGTGTTTACCCTTAGAGATCACAATACACATCAGTGACTTATCAAACTCTGATGTTAATTTATACTTTTTCTGTTTCCCACACTATACAAGGAATGTAGAATATTTAATACCATTTATCCCCAATCCAGTTTATATGCATTTTTGGTTATTTTTAAAGTTCTTATATATTTTAAACAACAGGATATTATCATTTTCTATAGACATTATATATTCATATTTGCCCACATATGTGCCCTTTTCATTGCTCTTTAGTCCTTTTAGCATTAACTTTCCAACTAGCATCATTTTTCTTCCACCAAAAACACAACCTTTACTATTTCTTTAGTGAAACTCTTCAGGTGATCAAATCTGTTTTTCTACATCTGAAAATGCCTTATTTTTTATAGATATTGAATTGTTCCATAGAATAGGAAGCAGCTTTCCACTTTCAAATTCAACAAAATGTTTACTCAAAATTTGCTTTGTGTTAAGGAGTAAAATAGACACTACAGATTAAAAACAAACAATAAAAAAAAGGAGAAATTATCCCTGCTTTCAAGAAGCCTGTGAAAATGCCTTTACTCTATCTGTAACCTTAACTATTTCTTAAAATAAATAACTTCGACAGCCATACCTTTGGTTAAGATCTATATAGATCCTTTTTTTAAAGCAACACATATAATAGAATACAATCTATATCTCAGATACAGAAAATAATGTCTAGAAAAAAGGCATTGTTATTCATGGAGTTACTTTAGTACTTCAAATAACTAATATGTAATTGATTTTGACCTGTGCCCTTTGTAAAACTGGCTAGCATATACTCCATGACATACAAGACATTTAGAGGACCCTCTGTGCACCATCCTATTCTTTACACATTAAATCCCTTTTCCGGAACCAGGACACCAAGATCATAAAGAAAAAGACTTCCACCACAGCTAGTTAATCCTCACAATTATTATGTGCTGAACAGAAAATGTTTTTAAACCACTCAAAACCAAAACATTAAATTGGTGACACAAAATTTTCCTAACCTTAAAAATAAAATAATCTCTATTGACCTACAAACCAACAAACAACAGCTCGTGTGTTAAAGTGCATACCACTGGGATTCTAATACAATTGAAACTGTCAAGGTCATCCTTCTCAGAATGGTATAAGTAGCCAATGGAAAAAAAAATTAATCATAGCAGCTGCTTTGTCTACTGCAACCAATTTCCAAGTTAATACAGTTTGCCTTGCATTAAAATCATTCTGTGTTGATTTATCATGCCAGTTCTGCAGCTTCATTCAATTAAAACAATGTCATAACACTTTCATAGAAAATCATTTCAAACAGCCTAAGCTAAGTGCAACTCTAAAAGGCCAAAAGAGGGGGGCGGGGAGAACCACTCATTAACCCTACTGCTTAAGTACAGACCTTCTCTGTGGCTCACCAATTATAATTCTGCAAAGAGGCATGTTAATTTCTAAAGAAGAGCTTTAACAACAATCCATGTCTAATGTTATTCATTACTGCTCAGTTCATTTTAAATAGAAACGATAGATTTCTCCCAATTTCAAAATGTAAAGGATTACAGCAAATCTTTCCACTAACCTTGTAAGAATGCTACAATTATAGATAAAACTGTGACACACTTATCAAAATTGATTACTAATAAAAAAAAAAAAAAAAACGGATTTCCAAAACCATTTCAGTGACTCACGCCTAAAAAGTGCTAACAAGTAATCTGCTTAAAATTTTGGAAAGACAATTTAAGAAGAACATGAACTTCTCTGGACATTTATTTTTTAAATATTCTGTCTAGCATTTCTAAGGTGTTTAAATTAGATATCTTATTAACCTTACTTTATATAACACAGTGTATATGAAACACACACTCTCCCCCACAGGCATATATGAGTATGTATGTATATTTGTTGATTAATTCTTTTACCCAGCAGAAGACAAACGGAGTGATGCTAATCTAGACAAGACTAGTGAACCTACCATAAGCAAATATGCAAAAGGAGAGAAGTGTGACCATTTAGCAGTACAACTATGTTTTTAACTAAAGATACTGGAAGGAATATATCAAAATGGTTTGTAACTTTTGTGGACACAAATGTCTTTAGTCTTCTTCCACCTTTAATTTCTAGCTAAGCAACAAATGTCTCCTAGAGAAACAGCTGATTTATGCTGCATAATAATTACAGGTACCATTTGGGCAAAGCCTTCACATATTAGACTTTTACAAACAACGTTATGTTTATACAAGATGAAGGTTCTATGTAAGAAAAGGCATTTACACCAGCAGCTGTCTCTATAGGGGAAAAATCAGTAATCAGTTATAGCCAAAATATGAAATTGGTGTCAATGTGAATTAGGGTATCTTAAATTATGACAAATCTTTACTCTTTGAGTAAAAAAATTATTGGGTAACAGAAGCAATTTAGAACAAACTCAGGTGAATAAATGATTATCCTTCTAGATAAAATAAGCAGTTGGGGGAGAAAAAAAAATATTTTAACCAATTAAGAATATGAAGGCAATGAAAGCCAAGGATTTTATGGCAGAAACCGATGACAATATTTGTGATAGTATAAAGTTCAAACACTTACACAAAGACGGCCCTTTAAAAGACCCCAAATTACTTTTACTTTTCAAACTTTTACTTCTGCTACTACCTTATAGGCAATATAAGCCACGTAAACAATTGTCTTAAAATGACATGTACTTTTAATTTCTCTCCCCATTATACCTTCCTACCTTTTCCTTCCCCAAAGTAAAACTTGTCATCCCATAATATTGAGCTCAACTGTTCCTCCTCGTGTTACTTCCTTGTTTTCTCCTCCATTTTACAACCTAAACTCACTCTACACACCCCTCTAACAGACCTATCCCACTTGACTGTGATGATCTGCACAGCTCTTACCATTGCTGAAGGCAGGAACCAGCTCCTGGTTTTTTCGTTGATGTTTTTTGTTTTGTTTTGTTTAATTCACACAGTGTATCACACAATACACAGCACATATAAGAAACTAATATTGCAGAGTTTAAAAGTGTTCACAGAAACCACATAGTGATTTTTATTGCCACAGTAAAAAAAAAAAAATTCAAACACTAAATAGTAAGTTTTTCCACAACACAGCACAGAAACTCATACATTTCAGAAATTTCAGCCTGACTGATCTTTGGGATAAATTCAAATGGCAAAGCCAGTGATGTCACAGAAAGAAAACAATGATTGTTCTCACTTTCCTTTTCAATATGGAAGCGTCATGAGTGCAAGGACTGTGTTTATTCAATATTTCTAAGGTATTAAGCAGGCTACAGTATGTTTTATTATGAGTGTTCAAGAATGAACCAGCTTCTAAACTAGGCACTTCCTGTCATTTAATCCTCAAAACACAGTAAGGTACGTACCATTACCACAGTAAGGTAGGTACCAAGTAATAAATGAGAGATTACATCACTTTCCCAAATCCTAGAATACCTAGACAGTATCTCCAGTACAGTATAATGACTCTCTTCTCTAAAGGCCTTCAGACCCTCATGTTTAGTTTTCTCATTTTTATTAATCATTCAAAACATTTTGTACAAAGTCCATAAAAACTCCCTTCAGGTTCAAGTTTACTTTCAGAATGAATCCAACTGTTTTTTTCAAATCCTTCATTATTTTACTACTTTTAGAGAACCACACCTTGCCTTCTCAATATTTCCACCTTTTACTGATTGGATCACTGCTTTCCAATCATCATCGTATATATCCTTTTTTAACCTTAAGTGAACCTTTTATATGAATGAAAATACTTAAGTGATATTACCTCATCAATGTAATTTTCAGTAACAAAGATATATAACTCCAACTAAGCGAGAGAGAGATGAGCATGACTATTATATGAATCAATGCACTGCAGGGTATTTGTTGTTTTGTTTTGTTTTTCACTTTAAAAATAATTTACTGAATTATTTTTATGAACATAATAAGTATACAGTACAAGTTATGAACTTATAAAACAAACATGCATATAACATCATACAGGGTATTTGTTTTAACAGCTGGGAAATTTGGACAACTCCTTAGGTTATTTCAATGAGAATGGTATGGAAGTTGGATACCTATGATCAGGTATCCAAAATTTTCTATCTCAACAAAGGCTGAGAAGCATTTGTTTAAAAGAAACAATTCTCCCCTTAACACTGTCTTTTAATTTGTTCTTTGAACACTAATTAGTTCCTTTTAAATATTAAAATACATCACCTACAAAAGAAAATGTAAGCATTTTAAAGAAAATGTAAGCATTTTAAAGACTCAGAGTACTCTCGTTTTAAAAATTGTTAAGCCTTGAAAAAACATGGGCTAATATTACTTTTAGATTGCCTTGGAACCCTTTTGGAAGAATGTCCATTACCATCCTAAGGAACTTAGTATATCCCAAACGATAAAATGCCTATTAAATTTGTGGTATACTAGCAAGCCCTCAATATGTCAACAACAACAAAGTAATGAAACTGACCCTCCCTAAACTGATCTGGTTGTGCTTCTAAGACAACAGTTTCCCTACCTAAAACTTAAAGACATACTTTATATCCTCAAACCATACCGCTAAATTAAAAACTCCACCAGGTAGATTTGTAACTGAACATTTCACAACTCCAGCCAGTAAAAATATATATTAACCTTATTTAAAATCAATAACCTATCTCTAACTAGCTTTTTATATAAACTATCAACTATGTAGATCTTATTTTTAAAACCGTGTATTTTTACCTATATTTAAGATCATTCCCACATATAAATCCAGGCTTAACCCAAATATTGAAAAAGGAGATTTTGCAAATCATTAAATTTTCATTTGTCATTCAGAAAAACAAAACTGAAAGTAGTTCATATGAAAACTCTTAATTCCTTCCACACAGTATAAGAAAGCCACAAGTCAAAGGAACGAAGGCCGAAGGAAAAATAATCAACTGCACCGATTGCCCCCCCCCATCTCATAACCTGTCCAAAACAAAGGTCAGCTCAAGACCTGACTGATGTCCAGACAATCTTAAAAAATAGAATAAAACCACAAAACAAACCTCTAGCAACTTAAGAGCTATGACGAAGCAAATTTTAACTGCAAACCCAGGAAAATTAAATTGAAAGAGTCCTTGCACTCCCTCATTGACATAGATTATTGTAAGAAAGGCCATATATAGATAGCACTGTGGATAACATAAGCCCATACACAATTAGTTACAGTTGTCAGGCTGGGACCTACAATCTTGAAGGGGGCTGTAATTTTCAAAAGGCATTCTTCCATCTTAGAAACCTGACAGTGTGTGCCATGATGATGATGGCCTGGACCCAAGAGACAGCTATTATCATTCAAAGTTAAAACTTATTTTTAAAGCATTAGAAAATTGGAGTTATCTTCATATAAAATCCCTGAAAATAAGGTCTCACTATATCACATCAGCAAAATTCAGCCATCTAATGTGTTCATATACAATCAGGACAGGTAACATTCCTAACAGCTAAATCTTGCCAAAATTTGGAACTGCTGGCTTATCTACAGCTCTGGCAGATCTTATGGAAGAAGTTTCTCACAACCGTAAACTGATAACTAGGCAAATTTAATGGGATAATTATTACTGACTCATTTGAAACATAACCTTTTTCACTTCTACCAGTTAATTTCATTCATATACCACTTTAAGATCTCCACAAAAAAAAAAAAAACAATAAAAAAAAGACACACACACACACACACACAAAAGAGATTCAAATAAGCCCTTAATAACTTAACCCTCAAAATTACCAGTTTGATGGCCTTAATGTCAGTTTAATCTTCATTGTTATGTCATTTTACACTGTGGGATGTTTAGCAGCCTGGACTCTATCCGCTGAATGTCACTAATACTGTCTTCCTCCTAGTTTTAGCAACCAAAAATACTTCCAGACCTGGCCAAATATCCCTGGGGGCAAGATCACCGTGGTTGAAAATCACTGGGTAAATGGGACAAGAGAAGAGTAAGGCCTTGCATGTGCTTACACATGTGCCTTGGCTCTGGCACCCCAGTAATGTGCCATGAGAAGAGCAGGCCCCATGTAGCCACTGCCCCTTCAGCCTGGGTTACAGAAGAAACATACATTGGAGAGGATGTGAACCTCACCAACGGCTAAGAGTTGAGATGAGCCAGACCTCAGCCTCCATCAGCAGAGCCTCAGTTAGCACGCTGACCCATGAACACAGAAATAAACACTTAATATTTTGAGCTGCTGGGTTTCAGGGTGCTTTATTACGAAGCATCACTGTCACAATTGTTGACAAATACAGCAAGTAAGGGGAAAGCCAGAATTCAAAACCCAAGCCTGCCTGGCTTAAAAACCCATTATCTTTAACTATATCAAATAGTTTTCTCAACTGAATTCCCATCTCCATCCCAGGATGTTCTTGGTAGACAGGAGAGATGCAATGAAAGGTTGCTTAATTAATATGAATTTTGTAAAAACTTTTAATAGACTACTCATATTCCCTCTTAATTTTACACCATTAGGCCGATGGTTCAAAAACATTGTAAAGGGCATTATACAATACTACCTCTTTTCTCAAACATCAAATCTTATCAGTCTGAGAGCTCTACACAGTACCAGCCTGCTCCTATCAGTCTCAGAGATGTACAGTCAAATCCAAACCTCTACCTCCAATTTAACACTGACTTCTATAAATAAGTTGCTATGTACAAATAAAAAAAAACAGGTTGAAAAAAAAAGTTTAGTAATATTTTAAAGAAGCTCAAATATTTATTAACATTTACCATTTACCAAACACTATTCTAGATCCTGGAAACATGGCTCTGAACAAAAAAGACAATAAACCCTGGCTTCATGGAGCTTACATTTTAATAACACTTATATAGCATGAAGGCATTTTTTTCAAGTGTTTTACAGGCATTAACTCATCTCATCCTCATAACTCTATGAAAAAGGCAATTACAGAGATGAATAAACTAAGAACCAGAAAGGACAAGGAATTTGCCCAAAGTTACAAAACAAGCAGCAAAGCAAGCCAGGAATCTGGTTCTGAGTTAGTACTTTTGACCTATATGCATACTGACCCCCTGAAGCTTGAATTATAAAAGCATTCTGGAGGCAAACAGGATGAATAACTCACAAACAAACAAGGCAGAATCACTTGTTTTATAAAATACTAATTTAAAAATAAAGTATGATAAAGTTGCTTCCTCCACCACTGCCCACAGTCTGTGTGCCACACAGCAGCCAGAAAAGAATCTAATAAAAACCTAAGATTATGTCACTCCTGCTCAAAACAGGTGAACAGTATCCCATTTCACTGAAGAGTATCCAAAATTCTACAGACGCTACATGATATGGTCCTTCTGCTCACTCTCTAATCTCACTTCTTACCACACTTCCCTTCATTCTTCCCTTTTTCTTAAAATAGTTCCAAGCATGCTCATGCCTCAGGGTCACTGAACTGCTGTTCACTCTGCCTGGGATATTCTTCCCCCAAATAGTTTTCTTCATTCATGTCTCTGCATTCTCATCATTTTACAAGAAATGCCTTTCCTAATCACCCTTGAAAAGGAAGACCTACATACACACACAGACATCACTGATCTACTTACCCCACTTTATTTTTATTGCCACCTGAAAGTATATATTCGTTTTTTGTGTGACTTTGCCACACACATGGAATGCCTGTTCCATGAAAGCAGATTCATTGTTCACTTTATCACTCTATCCACCTCCTGGCAAAACGACCATGTACATGATGACCTACTAAACTGGCTTACAAAAAAGAAAAGTATCTACAGCAGAGTCTCAAACTTTAACATGCCTAAAGGGCTTAATAAAAGGCAGGCTGCTGAGCCTCACCCTCAGAGTTCCTAATTTACTAAGTTTGGGATGGGGCTTCAGAATTCACATTTCCAGGAAGTCCCAGGAGTGGATACTGCTCCTCCAGGAACCACCTTCTGAGAACCACTGATCTAGACAATGTTACAGTCAACAAAAGTAGCTCGCCATGGCAATGAGTAACAACTAGTGCAAGAAGACAAGGAACAAAGAGAAAGGTACCTTCTAAATCCAGGTTGTAAAGTGCATCCCTTTTGATTTAGAAGACTGTATGGAATGCATGTCTTAAATAATACAGTATATATATCCCTCCCCCTGAAGAGATTTTATTTTTCAATTTTTTCTTTTACAAAGAGATGAGGTCAGACAGATCAAGGTAATATTTTCTAAGGAAGACTTTAAGTGTTGAATATTCTAAGTTAATGGCTATTGCCATTAATGGCTATCAGGGTTTAAACAAGCAGATGAGAAGGTTGGTGTTCTTTAGAGAATAGTGAAACACCAAACAGTAGGAGAACTCAACTGGGATAGGTTGCCCAAATCTCAATACTTTCCCATCTCTGGGAATCATCAATTCCCAAGGTGGGCCAACCTCACTCTCCTAGTCATAGCTGACTTGGCCCCAACACATTCTCTCTCTCCTAAGAATCTGAAATTTAAAGATAAAGTCTGGAGCCACCATGCCAAGTTATCAATGTTCTCAACAAAGAAGCAGACATCTATAAACTCACGCTGTTGAGAATCTCAGAGATACCCTGGCTTTTGTCTTATCTGAGGTTCTGCTCTCCATCTATTTTCTTAATTTTTGTACTAACCAATAATATTCCAATGAACTCCCTTTTTGTCTATCTTATTCAGAGTTGTTATACATTCAAAATCAAAAATACTTACAAAGGTTAAAGTATATGCTTTAAAGAAAACTGTATTAGAAATACAACTTGTGAAATACGAAAGCCTTTTCTATTAATCCAAGTAAAATAACATATAATAAGTGCAATGCAGAGAAATAAAGAGTCTTATGTGAAACAATAACCATTAGATAAAATGTTTAGGGAGGCCTCTGTGACAGTTATGCTAAAATCTTAATGACAAGAAGAAGTCAACCAGTAGAGGTCAGGGTACAGCTAACATAAAGATCCTAAGGTTGAAACAGGCTTAACTTGTTCTGTGAGTCAAAAGAAGGCCAATGTAACTATAGAGTAGTAAGGAAGAGGGAAAATCATTTAAGAAGAGGTCAGAGAGAGAGAACTGGACCTACCACATAAGGCTTTGTAACAAAAGACAGAGTCTGGATTAATGTAGATATCAGCTGGTATAGGGCAATAAGATAGTATAAGAAAAGAGCTGAACAATACGCTCAGACAAAAAAAAAAATACAAACAGTGGCTATGATAAAAGATTTCAGAGCAGGGAGGAACTTTAGCTATCATAAAGTCCAATCCCTTCATTTTACACAAAGGATAACATGGCCCAGGTTGTGGCTTATGTGAGATTAGATTAAAGACAGAGCAGGGAGTTATACTTGGTGCTCTTTGACATTTAGGCCAAAGCTCCTTCAGTAAATCTTGGCCCCAATTTGCAATCCTAAACATGCACATTTTCAGAAGTGATAGCAATTTTCAAATGAAAACATATTTAGATGAGTTTTTTTTAATTAACCATGCCAAATTATTTACATCTCCAGTCCCTCACATTAAAAAGAAAAAAAGGCTGACAATGTTTAAACATTTACCACCAGATATATCTCTTCCCAAGGTATGCAAAGCAGAAAAAAATGGAATAAAACAACCAAATATACTTACATCTGGGTATTCTTTTACAGGCACATAAAGTTTCTCTTGTAACTGAACAATAGGTCCCACAGCATCAGGCAATTCTGCACTCCTTTTCTCTGTACTGCCATTTAATGTGTCATTGTACATGTCTTTCCGTACTCTGCTAATTTCTGTTAAAAGTAAAAATTTTAAATGTGTTAGACAAAAAAAAATATTCTTTCTATCCAGGACAAAAAAAGAGGGCAAGGGAAGTAACCTATTCTTCCATTCTCTGGATTAAGTCCATATTTAAAATGATTACAGGCTTGATTAATTTCTAACTCAAATTTATACCAACAAATAACATACCTTATTATAACTAACTTTGGAGCCCAAACTCTTAACCACTATGGTAGAGACCTGCCATTTTACCAATTTTTTCCATGCCTACATGAGACCAGTCATTCCAAATGATAGCTTGAGTCAAATAAGTATCATGAGAATGTCTAACAGATAAAACTAATACCAAAGGCTCTTTTATACTTCAGATCTCAACTACCTGAATGAAATTTTAAGTGGACCACTGTTTGATATTTTAGGTGCCTCTGGAATATCCAAACAAATGTCCCAACAGACAGATACATAGATTGCAAGTTTAAAAGATATCTGAATTGATACACAAATGTAATGTCCAAAGCTACAGGAACAGAAGAGATGTCTCACAGGGAAAAGGAAGGACTGAATGAACTCTAGGAACAGTAACATTTAAGGGGTGGGGAAAAGCAGATCCAAGTCAAGAAGAAATGGCAGTAGGTAGGAGAACTAGGGAAGAGGTGTCACAGAAGCTAAGAAATGACAGTATCAAGAATAGGGTAATCAGCAATGTCAAATACCACAAAAGTATGACAAAGTAAAG
>PVKH010036831.1:0-11538 GCA_004027955.1 Chaetophractus vellerosus | reverse complement strand
CAGCTATCATTCCATTTCTCTGTTCCACTTTATAGTAAAAAGTCAAGTCAATTCAAAAAATATTTATGGAGCACCTTACACTATGTTAGGCTCTTGGAATACAAGAGTGAACAAAACAGATTTCTGCCTTAAGGGAGCTTATATTATAGTTGGGTTAGAGCAAACAAAAAATCCCCACAAACATAATAATTTAATGACCTTTATTGGCTCTACTTGCTTTCCTTCCTTTTTCATTCATCTATCAGGCTTTTGTCTCCAGCCATTCCTCTTAACCACTCCTGGGCACTGGGGGCTATTATTTTTTCCTTTGTTTATTCTCAGTCACCTTTGTTTCTTATCTTCTCAGCTGTGTTCTTCAGTTTCAGGACAAGTGCTTCTCCCTTCTTTTCCTGATTCATTGGCCACCTTTTAATTTCCCCCCAAATTTTATTTTTTTAAATTCACTAACAAACATTCCCCCTCTCCCCAACTCTAATCTGCTTTCTATTTCTGTGAAATTGTTATTTCTAATAATCTCTTATATAAGTGATGTCATACAATTTTTGTCCTGTCTTTCTTATTTCTCTGGGCATGTTTTTAAGGTTCTTCCACGTTGAAGCATGCCTCATGAATTCATTCTTTCTTTTCGGCAGAATAATATGCCATTGTGTGTATGTACTGCATTTTGTTGATCCATTCATTTGTTGATGGGCAATTAGGTTCATTTTTTTTTTTTGGCTTTTATGAATAACACTACTATAAACATTAGTGCATCAGTATGTGTTTGAGACCCTGTTATAACTTTCCTTGGGTATGTACATAGACTGGCCACACTTGTTATCCTCCTTTGCCAGGCCTTCCTATTCTTCTAGGACTCCAAGTGCCTCAGGTTTCCAATACAGGCTCATCCTTGGCTCTCTTTTTCTCAGTCTACACTCACTTTCTGGGTGATCTTCAAAGGCTCATTTAATGCCATCTATGGTCTGATGTTTCCTAAATATTTTGTAGCCCTTTGAATCTAATAATCCATTGAATTTGAGATGCTCAATTATTTCATATACCACTAAGAAAGAAAAAGATGTCACTAATTCTTATTATAAGATAGCATTGATTGTAAAACATGTCCCAATTTGAAGGAATATGAAAAAGAATGTGTCTTAGAGTCAGTGAAATGTGGCAGATGTCCTGACTCCTCTCTGAAATCCAGACTCCTATATCCAACTGTGTACTCCATCCCTTCACTGGGTTGTCTTTTAGGTGTCTCTAGTTAACATTTCTTAAATAGATTTCCTGATTTCCATCCATTCCCAAACTTGCTCTTCCTCCAGTCTTTCTCCTCATCAGTAAACACCATTCCTGTTCATCCAGTTGCTTTGTTCAAAACCCCAAAGGAAACCCTTCATTCTAAGGTTTTAATCTTGATATAAATTCTATAATCAGCAAGTCAACTACCTTCAAATAACTCCAAATTTTGAACACATCCACTCCACTACCACTCTTGTCCAAGACGTCTTTATCTCTTTCCTATATTAATGAATTAGCCTCCTAACTGGCCACTATGATCCATTCTTGCTCCTATGCACTTATATCCACATGTAGCCAGAGTAAGTGTTTAAAAAACAGACATCAAATCATATTCCTCTCAACTCAAGGCCTTCCAGTTACACTCAGAAAAAAATCCTAACCTTCCCCTTGGGCTTGCAAGGCTTTTTGTGACCCTGTTCTTGCCTCCCTCTATGACTTCATTCCCTATCACTCTTTGCTGTTTTTACTCTTTTCCAGCCACTTGATTGTGCTTGCTCTTCCTCTAAGTCACTAAGCTAATTTCCCACTCTTCCCAGAATATGAGAACATTATATACATTTGACCCTAGTATGCATCTTCATGGACCATCTCTCTTCCTAATCCCAAGAGATGACTAATTATTCCCCTACTTTTTTTTTTTTAAGATTTATTTATTTACCTCTCCCCACCCCTCCCCTCGTTGTTTGCGCTCACTGTCTGCTCTGTGTCATTTTGTTGTGTGCTCATATTTTTCTTTTTAGGAGGCACCGGGAACTGAACCCGGGACCTCCAATGTGGGAAGGAGGCGTCCAATTATTTGACGCTACTTCTACTTATGGTTTTAGCACATACATATTTAACTCTAATGCATTTTATAACTTTTAGCTTTGTAGTATATAAGTGAACTTATACTTTGTATTTTTGTATTTTTAGGTGAGTTTGTGTTTTTATGTTACCTGTTCAATTTACCTAAAATGTTTTAATATTCATGTGTATTGTGTGTAGCTGTACTTTGTTAATAATCTCTGCTGTATATTATTTCCTTGCATGGGTTTTCCATAATTATTCATGCATTTAACTGTCAACAGATTTTTTGTTGCTGTAAAAACATCATTGCTGTGAGCATACATGTACATACTTCAAGATGCCAATTGTTCAAACTTTTCACTAGGAGTGAATTTTGGGTCATCCACCTTCAACTTTACTAGGCAATGCCAATCATTTTCTACTACTAGGCTATTAGAGTACCTGTAAATCTACAACATCGCAAAAGCTTGATATTGTCAACTACTAATTTTTTCCCAATTGAGTAGGTTTAAAATAATATCTCATTATTTTAATTTACATTTCCTTGATAGCTAAAGAGATTGATAAATTTTTCATGTATTTATTAGCCATTAATATTTCTTTTTCTGTTACATTCCTATTTGTGCCTTTTGCCAGTTTTTAAAATGGGATTTAAAAAGTTGATTCATTTCCCCCTGGATACCAACATTTTATTGGTTTAATGTCCTGCAAATTTTTTCTATTATTGTTGTTGAACTTTTTACTCACTTTACAGTACTTTTTGATGAACAATAGTTCTTGATTTTACTGTGGAAGGATTAACATTTTCCTTTATGAATGGCACTTTTTGCATATTGATTAAGAAATTCTTTTACTCTGAGAACTTATAGGTCTTTCATTAAAAGAATAGAAAAGGACTCTTGGAGGCTTGCACTTGGTTTCCTCTGGACTCATCCCAGGTGCCTTTTCCCTTTTCCAGTTATACTGTATGTTGTCATGCCATAAATCTTAGCCATGAGTACAACTGTATGCTGAGCCCTGTGAGTTCTTCTAGTGAATCTTGGGGATCCCTGATATATTTTTCTATTTTACTTTAAAGTTTCCATGATCTTATATGTTAGTGTGTCTCTTGAGAAATCAGTATAGCTGGGTTTTGTTTGTTTTTTAATCCCATTTGAAAAATTTTGTCTTTTATCCAAAAATTTAGTAATTACTATTATTAATGACTGATATATCGTGATTCATTTTTACCATTTTTATTGTATGCTTTTTATTCAATTTGCTTTTCTGTACTTCTTTTTGTCCCTTCTTTCTTTATTTCTTTTTTAATGACTACACTACATTTTTTTTCCTCATTTAGTTTTACCCACTGACAATTTTGGAAGTCATTGATTCTATTTCTATTCTTTTAATGGTTATCCTACCAATTCTAACATGGTTATATAATTAAAGTCTAAATTTAAGCAATATCTTTACCTTCTTTAAAAGAAACTTAGAAAAATTTACTATAGTAACTTCCTCCCATTATGTTTTTTAATAAAATCTTTTTTTAATAAAAAATGAGATATTTTTATCATTTTTGGTAGTTATTTTAAATTTATCCATATTAAAAAATTTTTTGCTAGCCATTCCTTCTTATATCTCAGATCTTCCACATGTATTTGCCTTCTGCTTGATGAATGATCTTTATAATTTTATTTAGTAAGGGTCTGTAGACGGTAAACTCCTTCAGTTTAGTTTATCTAGAAATGTCTTTATTTTGCTCTTTTTATTTTAAAAGAAAAACTTTCTGGATGTGTAAATTCTAGGTTGAAGTTATTTTCTCTGTGCACTTTGAAAATATTAGCTGCTGTCTTCTGGTTTCCCTTGTGCTGGTAAGTAGTAAGATGATATTTGTTTTAATATATATATTTCTTTCCTATGGCTGCTTTTAAGATCTTCTCTTACCTTTGGTGTTCTACAGTTTCACTACATATACCTTAGAAAGAATTTATTTTATTTATTCTTGAAATTCGGGGGATTTTACTTAATTTATTAGAATAGCTTTAGAACTCCCAATTACCTCACACTCAGTTTTCCCTATTGTTAACATCTTACATTAGTATGGTACATTTGTCACAACTAATGAGCCAACATGGATACATTATTATTAATATTATTTAGATTTCCTTAGTTTATTTTTAGAGAAATTTTAGGTTAACAGAAAAATCATGCCAAAAATACAGAGTTCCCATATGCCTCTCCATTATTAATACTTTGTATTAGTGTGATAACTTTGTTAAAATTGATGAAAAAGTATTATTATAATTGTAATTTAGTCCATAGTTCACATTAGGGTTTACTGCTTGTGTAGTAGTACAGTCCCATTTTTATTTTTATTTTTGTTTTAACATATATACAACCAAAATTTCCCCTTTTAACCACTTTCAAATATATAATTAAGTGGTATTAGTTACTTTCACAATGTTTTACTACCTTCACCACCATCCATTATCAAAACTTTTCCCTGGACGCTTTGGGGACAGGGAAAGGGAAGGGCAATTGTAATACGGGGGCTTTTTTTGGGACTTGGGAATTGTGCTGGGTGATGTTGCAATGGAGGATATAGGCCATTTTATATCATTATGTATCATGCAGAACTGTATGGGAGAGAGGGTGGTCTACAGTCTGAACTGTGATCCATGCTTGATGGCAAAGCCCCAAAATGTGTATATCTATTATAGGTGTGCCACACTGATGAAGGATATATATGTGGGAGGTTGTGGGAGGTGTGGGAGGTGGGGCATATGGGTACTCCTAAAATTTCTGTGTAACATTTATATAATCAATGTATCCTAAAAAAATATAAATAAATAAATTAATTAATAAAAAAAAACTTTTCCATCACCCCTGTTTTATTTTCCTAGGCTGCTTAAAGCAGATACTAGGAAATGGGTTGGCTTTAAACAATGGGAATTTATTAACTTGCATTTTGAGGCCATGAGAATGTTCAAATCAAGGCATCAAAATAATGATTCTTTCTTCCTGAAGACTGGCTTCTGGCAATCCTTGACTCTTCTGCCACATGGCAAAGCACATGGCATCGTCTGCTGATCTCTCCCTTCTCTTCAGATTTTGTTGCTTTCAGCTTCTTGCTTCTGTGGTTCTCTGTCTCTTTTTCTCTCTCTGTATTCATTCCATTTATAAAGGACTCCAGTAAGAGGATCAAGACCCATCCTGAATGAGGTGGATTACACTTAAACGAAGTAACCTCATCAACTGATCCTACTTCCAATGGATTTACACCCACAGGAAGGGATTAGATTGAAAACCACCACACTCCACCTTTTGGACCCCAAAAAGACATGTTCTTTCCACATACAAAACACATTAATTCTATTATAACATCTGAAAGCCTTAAGTTATTTCAGTAACAATGTTAAGCACAAAGTCTCATCAAAATCAGTTATAGGTGTGGTCTGTCCAAGGGCACAATCCCCCTATATCTGTGTATCTGTGAAACCTAGAGAACAAGTTATCTGCTAATAGTATACAATTGAGGGACAGGGATACGATAAATATTCCCATTCCCATTCCCATAGGGAAAAATTGGAAGGAAAACAGGGATCCCAGGTCTCAAACAATTTTGAAACCCATTGAAACCTATCAAGCATGTGATTTCAAGGTCTGAGAGTCATCCCTGGAATGATGTTATGTCCTCCAGCCCTCATGGAGTGGCACCCCTCACTTTCCAAGAGCTTTTGTAATGACCATGCTCTCACCAAACACTGGTTTGAAGGTTCCACCCTATCCAGTCATTGGATTGATGGCAGATTGTCCACAATTCCCAGGACATAGGGCCCACCTTCCACAAGAATTGGGGTGGCAGCCAGACACTCGGCAATCTCCAGGGAATATACTCCGTGTTCTTTAAAGACTGGGGCCATAGCACTCTTCCTGAACAACAGGGTCGAAGGCCCACCCTCTCCAAGTGCTGGGACAGACTCAGCCTTTCAACACACATGGGTGGGCCCATTCTCTTGGCCTGAGATGATGTCTTCAGTCCAGACTTCAGCTTCCATGGTTCTGTACTTGAAGTCATTTTTCCTTCAGTCTGTTTCTTTTCTTTCTCTTTTAGTCCGGGCTGGCAGTGGTTCTTTTCATACAGTTCTCACAAAAAAGATGTTGGTTTGCATGTAGTACACAGGGGTCCAAACCATCAGACAGTAGGACTTGGCACAGATCTTTCCTGTATAACTGCACCTCCAATCCTGACTGGCACTGAAATGGCCGACTGGATCCACATTCAATTAAACCTTCACATGGAACTCTATTCTGTTGGGGTGTACTTTCCAGAAGTTCAGAATTTTCCAAACCATAAATTTCTGATTTGTGTCCTGGCATTCATTTCTCGGCTTATCCCTATCCTCTTGCATTTTGTAACAAACTGCAAAGAGAAATTAGGTTGCATTTTCCTCACTTAGCTTGGAAATCTCCTCTGTTAAATATCAAGTGCATCACTTTCAAATTCTGCCCTCCACGTGGCATCAGAACTCAATCTTTGCCACTTCACAAAATGGATTGCCTTTCTTCCAGTTTCCAATAATACATTAGTCATTTCCATCTAAAGTCTCATTGGAAGTAAGTTTAGCATCCGTATTTCTACTAAACATCTTTTCAAAGCAATCTAAACCTTTTCTGTCAAGCATGTGGCAATCCTTCCAGCCTATAGCCATTATCCAGTTTCAAAGCTGTTTCCGCATTTTTGGTTTTTGTGATAGCAGCCTGCACTCTCCTGTTACCAAAGTTTGTTTTAGTTTCTAAGGCTACTTAAAGCAGATATGATGAAATAGGTTGGATTTAAACAATGGGAATTTATGAGCTTAGAGTTTGAGACTGTGAAAATGTCCAAATCCAGGCATCATCCAGGTGATGCTTTCTTCCTGAAGACTGGCTCCTGGTGATCCTTGGCTCCTCTGCCACATGGCAAGACACATGGTGTCATCTGCTGGTCTACCCTTTCCTTTCCAGGTTTCATTGTTTTCAGCATCTTGCTTCCAAGCTTCTTTTTCTCTCTCCCTGTATTCATTCTGTTTAAAAAGGACACCAGTAAGAGGATTAAGATGCAACCTGAACATGATAGGTCACACCTTAACTGAAGTAGCCTCATCAAAAGGTCCTACTTACCATGGGTTCATACCCACATGAATGAATGAAGTTGAAGAACATGTTTCTGGGGCTACATACAGCTTCAAACCACCAAAATCCCAAAGAGAAATTCTGTGCCAATTAAGCATTAACTCCCTATTCTCTACCCTACCTTGGTCCCTGGTAACCTATATTCTAGTTTCTGAATCCATTTATTTGCTTAAGTTAATTATTTTATATCGGTGTTCTTTTATGTCTGGCTTACTTTACTTAACATAATGTCTTGAAGGTTCATCCACGCTGTCGCATGCATTAGAACTTCATTCTTTTTTATGGCTGAATAATAGTCAATTGTATGAATATACCACATTTTGTTTTTCACACATCGGTTAGTGGTCACTTGGGTTGCTTCCATGTTTTAGCAAGTATGAATAATACTGCTGTGAATACTGGTGTGCAAATATCTGTTCAAGTCACTGTTTTCAATTCTTTTGGTATATACCTAGAAGAGGGATTGCTGAGTCATATGTTAATTCTATACTTAACTTTCTGAGGAATCACCAAAGTATCTTCTACAGTGGCTCTACCATTTTACATTGCCCCCAGCAATGAATGAGTGTTCCTATTTCTCCAGATCATCTCTAACATTCATAATGTTCTGTATTTTTGTTAATAGGAGCCATTCTAGTGGGTGTGAAATGATACCTCATTTTGATTTTGATTTGCATTTTCCTAAAGGCTAATGATGTTAAGCATCTTTTCATGTGCTTTTGGGCCATTTATATATCTTCTGTGGAAACAGTCTATTCAGATCTCCCTATTTTTAAATTGGGTTATTTGTCTTTTTGTTGTTAAGTTGAAGGATTTCTTTACATATTCTGGATAGTAAACCTTTATCTGATACATGCTTTCCAAATATTTTCTCCCATTGTGTGGGTTGTCATTTTACTTTCAAGATAAAATTCTTTGAGGCACAAAAGTTTTTAATTTTGATGAGGTTTCACTTATCTATTTTTCCCTTTTTTGCTTGTGCTTTGGGTGTAAAGTCTAATAAGTCATTAACTACTACTGGGTCCTGAAGATGTTTCCCTATGTTTTCTTCTGGGAATATGATAATTCTGGCTCTTATATTTAGGTCTTTAATCCATTCTGAGTTTGAGTAGATTTAGTTTTGATGTAGGGGGTCCTTCTTCATTCTTTTGAAAATGGAGATCTAGTTTTCCCAGGACAATTTGTGGAAAAGACTATTCTTTCCCCATTGAATGGTCTTTGCCCCCTTGTCAAAAAATTATTTGGCAATAAATGTGAGGGTTTATGAGCTCCTAATTAGATTCCATTGGTCTATATGCCTGTCCTTATGCCTGCCCCATACTGTTTTGATTACTGTGGCTTTGTAATAAGTTTTAAGATCATGAAGTGTGAGTCCTCCAATCTTTCTCCTTTTTAAGATGACTTTGCCTTTTCCAGGCCCCTTATACTTCCATTGAAATTGGATGAGTGGCTTCCATTTCTGTCTGCAGAGAAGGTTGTTGGAATTTTGATTGGGACTGCATTGAATCTGTAAATTACTTTGAATAGATTTGATATCTTGATGATATTTTGTCTTCCTATCCATGAACACAGAATGTCCTTCCATTTATTTAGGTCTTCTTTGATTTCTTTTAGCAATCAAAGAAGTTTTCATTGCACAAGTCCTTTACATCTGTAGCAGTTTGGCATTATTTATGAATTCCAAAAATAGAGATTTGATTATGTTTGTAAAATGGTCTGTTCCTCTGGGCATATTAGATTATATTGGATTCAGAGGTTTTACTTGTACTTGATTAAATAATGATTAATGCTTTGATTGGGCCACATCAGTAGGACGTTGAGTTCCCATCCCCTTGGTGGGGGCGACTTACAGAGAAACTGCACCACAGAGAAGGGAGGTTGGAGTTTTGATATTGGAGCACTGGGAAGTAAACACACAGAGAAGCTGATATGTGAGGAAGGAGAGAAGGCTCCATTAGAGGCAGAAGCCCCGGGAAGAGAGATGAGCCATTTGCCTGATAGTCTACAGCTGGCTTTGTGGCGATGAGCCATTTGCCTGATTGTTTACAGCTTGCCTTGTGGAGAGAGCAGAGTAGCTGAGCCTGGAAATAAATGAGCCCTGGGAGGAGAGGAACCCAGGAAGCTGGAACCCTTGCAGATGTCGGCAGCCATCTTGCTCCAAAATGTGGCAACAGACATTGGTCAGGGAAGTAACTTATGCTTTATGGCCTAGTAACTGTAAGCTTCTACCCCAAATAAATACCCTTTATAAAAGCCAACAGATTTCTGGTATTTTGCATCAGCACCCCTTTTGGGGGATAAATACAACATCCTTGGTTATATTTATTCTTAGATATTTGATTATTTTAGTTGGTATTGTAAGTGGAATTTTTTTCTTGATTTCCTCTTCAGATAGTTCATTACTAGTGTATAGAAACACTACTGGTTTGAGGGTGTTATCTTATTCCCTGCCACTTTGCTGAATTCATTTCTTAGCTCTCAGAGTTTTTTTTTTTTTTTGATACTGAAATACATTTTATTAATAAAGACTGTTGAGATGAGCACACCTTAAATACAAAAGTGTTTTAAAATTTGACAATCTTGTAAGTTTTTCAGGATTTTCTATTATCATGTTATCTACAAATAAGAAAAGTTTTAATTCTTCCTTTCCTATTTAGGTGACTTTTATTTCTTTTTCTTGCTTAATTGCTTTGGCAAGGACTTCTAGTACAATGTTGAATAACAGTGGTGAAGGTGGCCATCATTTTCTTGTTCCTGATCTTAGAGGGAATGTTTTCAGTTTTCAGCATTAAGTAGGATGTTACCTGTGGGCTTTTCCTATATGCCCTTTAGGAAGTTTCCTTCTACACCTAGTACTTTTATCCAGAATGGGTGCTGGATTTTGTCAAATGCCTTTTCTGTGTCAAGTGATCCTGTGTTTTTTCATTCATTCTGTTAATGTGATATATAACATTAATTGGTCTTCTTATGTTGTACCACCGTTTCATACCACCAAGGATAAATCACCCTTGTTCATGGTGTATAACATTTTTAATGTGCTGTTGGATTTGGTTTGCTAGTATTTTGCTGAGGTTTTTTGCATCTATATTCATAAGAGATATTGGGCTGTAATTTTCTTTTCTTAGGGTATCTCTATTTGGCTTTGGTATGAGAGTGATGTTTTCTCCGTAGAATGAATTAGCAAGTTTTCCCTCCTCTTCAATGTTTTGGAAGAGTTTAATCAGGATTGGTGTTAATTCTTGTTTTGTTTGGTAAAATTCCCCTGTGAATCCATCTGGTCCTGGGGCTTTTCTTTGTTGGGAGGTTTTTCATTACTGATTTAATCTCTTTACCAGTTACTGGTTTATTGATTTCTTCTATTTCTTCTGGAGTTCTTGTAGGTGTGTGTTTCTAAGAATTTGTCCGTTTCATCTGGTTTATCTAGTTTTTTGGTGTACCGTTGTTCATTACATCTCCTATAGTCCTTTTTATTTCAATAAAGTTGGCAGTAATGTCCCCCGTTTCATTTCTGATTCTTGTGATTTGTGCCCTCTCTCTTTTTCTCTTTGTCATTCTAGCTAAAGAATTGCCAATATTACTGACTTTTTCAAAGAATCAACTTTTGGTTATTTTTCTGTTCTCTATTTCATTTATCTCCACTCTAAGATTTCCTTTCTGCTTGCTTTAGGTTTAGTTTGCCTTTCCTCCCCTAGTTCTTCCACTTTTGAGGTTAGGTCTCTGATTTGAAGTCTTCTTTTTTAGATCATTTAAAGCTATAATTTCCCCTCATACCCTGCCTTTTGTGCATACCATAGTTTTGGTATGCTGTGTTTTCATTTTCCTTTATTCAAGATATTTCCTAATTTTCCTTGTGATTTCCTCTTTAACCCATTGTTTGTTTAAGAGTATGTTATTTAAATTTCACATGTTTGTGTATTTTTCATTTCTCTCTCTTTTAGTGATTTCTAGTTTCAATACATTGTGGTTGGAGAAGATACATTGTATGATTTCAATTTTTTTGAATTTACTGAGACTTGCTTTGTAACCTAAGATATGGTCTGTCCTGGAGAATGATCCAAGTGCACTCAAGAAGAATGTGTATTCTGTTTTTGTTAGTTGAAATATTTCAACTATGTCTGTTAGGCCTAGTTGGTTTAGAGTGGTTGTTTTGGTCAGCCGGACCCGCTCTGTGGCTAATGCTCAGCCTCTTTCCCCAGCCACTCCTGTCATTGCCCAATGGGCTCATGAACAAAGTGGCCATGGAGGTAGGGATGGCGATTATGCATGGGCTCAGCAACATGGACTTCCCCTCACCAAGGCTGACTTGGCTAC
>PVKH010036830.1:0-11539 GCA_004027955.1 Chaetophractus vellerosus | reverse complement strand
AGGTTCTAAGGCTTCCTTTAATATTGCCTGAAAAGGTGGGTTCTTATTTGCAAACTCTCTTAGTTTCTGTTGTTTCAGAATATTTTATACTCACCTTCATATTTGAAGGACAATTTTGATGGATAAAGAATTCTTGGCTGGCAGTTTTTCTCTTTCAGTTTCCTAATTGTATCATATCATTGTCTTCTCACCTCCATGGTTTCTGAAGAGAAATCTGCACTAAGTCTTACTGGACATCCCTTGTACATGATCATTTGCCTCTCCCTTGCTGCTCTGAGAATTTTCCCTTTATCTTTGACATTTGGCATTCTAAGTAGTATGTGCCTTGGAGTAGGTCAATTTGGATTTATTCTAATTGGGGTATGGTGTGCTTCTTAGACATGTAAGTTTATTTCTTTTGTGAGGGTTGGGAAATTTTCAGCTATTATTTTCTCAAATACTGTTTCTGCACCTTTTCCTTTCTCTTCTCCTTCTGGAACTCCCATGACACGTATGTTGTGTTTTGTATTGTCATTCAATGCTCTGAGTCCCTGCTCAATTTTTTCCATTCTTTTCTCTCTCTGTTCTTTTTTTTCTTCAATTTTAGCTCTTCTGTCTTTGGTATCACTTATTCTTTCTTCTGTCATTTCGAGTCTGCTGTTGTATGCCTCAAATGTGTTTTTGATCTCACCTATTGTGTCTTTCATTTCCATGAACTCTGTTACTTTTCTGTTCAGGGTCTCAGATTCTTCTTTGCATTCGCTCAAAGTCTTCTTGATGTCATTTATCTCTTTAACTATATTGTCTTTCAACTCATTAATTTGATTTTGGAAATTTGTGCTCATCTCACTGATTAGTTCTCTCAAATTCTGCATCTCTTCTGGGACTTTGATGTATTCCTTTTCTTGGGCCATGTCTTCTATTTTCTTAGTATGGCTTGTAATTTTTTGCTGGGGTTTAGGCGTCTGGTTAGGATGTAGTTTATTCAGATGCTCAATCTCTTTCTCTTTTATAGGGATTTAGTGGAAGGAGGCTGTGAGTTACCACAGCTCTTTGATTTTTGGCTCAACCTGGATTTTAGGATTGTCCTGCTGGTTGCTCAAAACTGGGCACTGGACCCAGTAATTGGTTGTAGCATCGCTTCCTAGGACCTTGGGCAGGGAGGTTATAGAGACCAGAAAAGGTCTCTCCTACTTATTTTTCCTTTTCTTGTGTGTACTTCCTTGGTATGCCAGGAGATGCGCTTTTTGGCAGCTCTCAATTTAATGCCTGGTCAGAGTATATTTGTTGTAACACAGGCAAGATCAATGTGATAGAACTTCCTGTCTGGAGGCTAGGAGCCTTGTAATTCAAATTTTCTCTGAGAGAGTTCTGGGGCCTTCTCTGGCAGCCCCCTCCCTTTTCCCTTGGCTAGGAAATATTTCCACTCCCCTCTGAGTCCTCAACAATCAGTCCCTTTTAGTAGAGAAGGAGATCGGAGGGTTGTATGTCTTTAGCCCCTTGCAGGGTCCAAGGCAAACAATGGTGCAGCCCAACCTGGCCTGGAAGGGCTCTTGGGACACAGCAGACCAAATTTGTGAGTCAAAAGCTGAGTCAGCCTTAGGCTGTGTCCCTCTTTCTCCCCTTTCCTGTGGAGTCCTCAACAATTAGTCCAGGCTAGAAGAGAGGAAGATTGTGAGGGTCGGATTTCTCCAGTCCTTCACGGGCTCCCAGGGAAAACCACTGTGTGATCTCACCTGGCCTGGAAGGGCTTGTGGGGCACAGCCAAACACATCTGAAGATCAGAAGCTGAGTCAGCCTTAGGCTGTGTCCCTGTCTCTCCCCTTTCCTGGGGTGGAAGATCCCTAGAGTCCCCTTTGTAGTCACAGACCCAGATGCCCTTTAGTGTGGGGGGAGGGTGCCGGCAGCAGCATCTGCTGCTGATTTCAACTCATGGTTCTGTCGTTGCAATTTCCCTCTTTTGTCCCTTTCTCCTCTGGGTGGTGTACAGCCTTCACCTGTTGTCCTAAATCCTAGAAGTTCTTTTTTGGGGTTGTTTCAGCCTGTCCTCTAGCTATTTTCTGGAGAAGAGATTCCCGTGTCTTACTAGTCTGCCATCTTCCCAAAGTCTCTCTTCTTTACCCCAATTGTATAGTTGCAATTCTATTTCCCCATGATAATCAGGATCAACCACTCCAGCTGGTATGGTAACTCCCTTCTTTGCCTGTTGATTCAGATTCATGAGGAGCCAAAGTGGTTGGATGTCAGTCTTAATTTCCAGTTCAATGGCGTCTTTGTCTCCTGGTGGAAGCATTACTCCTTTTGGAACTAAGACCTGTAGATCAGCAAAGCATAAGGTAGTTGGGACAAGAAGCAAAACTTTCTAGTGGATTATTAATAGTATTAGTGGGAACCGGCTGTAGCTCAATTGGTAGGTGTAATGGTTTGAGTTTGATTTAATTATGAATTCCAAAAATATAAATTAGATTATGTTTGTAAACTAATCTGTTCATCTGGGCGTGATTAAGTTATGATAAGGGCATTAACTGGGCCACAAAGTCAGGAGGGTGTTGGGCCCCGCCCCTCTGTGGGTGTGGTCTCAAGTATAAAGGCTAGGCAGCAGATCTGAGTTGCAGAGATTTGGAGAAGGAGATTTGAGGAGCAGTTCTGATGTTGGAGTGAGCCGTTCGCCCGATAGTCTACAGCTGCCTTGTGGAGAGACGCAACGCATAGAGACCCTCATGGTCTACAGCTGAACTTGTGGAAGAAGCAGAAGCTAATCCCGGAGAGAAACGTAGCCACTGGAACAGAGGAACCCAGAAGCCTGAACCTTGGAGAAGTCGGCAGCCATCTTGCTCCAACATGTGACTTTGGTAGGAGAAGAAACTTATGCTTTGTGGCCTGGTAACTGTAAGCGTCTACCCCAAATAAATATCCTTTATAAAGACTGACCAATCTTTGGTGTATTTCAAAAGGCATACCTGTGGCTGACCAAAACAGTAGGGCTCCAGTTTACCACATGGGAGGCCCCGGCTTCAGTTCCCGGGGCCTCCTCAAGCAGGCAGACCACCTTGAGAAGGCAAACCGCTGCAGGCAGGGTAAGCCACCGCGGGCAGAGCAAGTTGCCGCGAGCAAGGGCAAGCCGCCGCGAGCAAGGGCAAGCCACCACGAGCAAGGTCAAGCCACCACGTGGTGAGCTGACTTGGCGGGATGCCGCAGCAGGGGGAGACAAACAGACACAGAAGAAGGCAAAAACAATGAACACAGCAAGAACAAGCAGCAAGGGGGGATATATAATAAATAAAAATAAATCTTAAAAAAAAAAGAGTATTAGTGAGTGGTACCACTCCCATTTTCACCCCTTGATCCTGGACTAGTGAATCCTGACTATGGGAGAAACAACGCCATAGAGTAGACAGTGATTTAGAGTATATACAACCTCCTGGGGAATATTTCCCTTCCAGGAATTGCCACCCAGTTGGCACAGTACTTGAGTCTTCAAAAGGCCTTTCTATTAATACAGTTGCTCTAGGGTGATGGGGAGCTTGGTAAGACCAGTAAATTCCATGATCATGTATCAATTACAGTGCTTCTTTTTTTTTTAAATTTTTTTTTCTTACATATCCCTCCCCTTTCCGCTTGCTCTTGCTACGTGTTCATTTTTTGTGTTCTTCTATGTCTGCTTTGTCTCCCCCTGCTGCGGCGACGCACTGAGTCAGCTCACTGCTCAGGCAGCTTGCCCCGCTTGTGGGCGGGTCTGCTTCTGTTCCTGGGTGGCTTTTTGCTCCATTCGCAGGCGGCTTTGCTCTGTTCGCAGGCGGCTTGCCCTGCTTCTGGCAGCTTTGCCCTGCCCATGGCGGCTTACAATGCTTCTTTTGCTGTGAAGTGGGTTCATTGATTAGAAGCAATGCTTTGTAGAATACCATGATGGTAGATCAGACCTCTGAAAGTCCATGGACGGTAGTTTTGATAGAAGCATTTCATGCAGGGAGGGCAAAGCAATATCCAGAGTATGTGTATATACCAGTTAAGAACAAAATGCTGCTTCTTCCATGATGGAAGTAGTCCAGTGTAATCAATCTGCTACCAGTAGCAGGCTAATCACCACGAGGAATGGTGCCATATCTTAGACTAAGTGTTGGTCTCTGCTGCTGGCAAATTGAGTGCTCAGCAGTGGCTGTAGCCATGTTGGCCTTGGTGGATATCTATGTTGATGAGTTCATGTATTAACTCCATCCCTACTACCATGGCCACTTTGTTTATGAGCCCATTGGGCAATGATAAGAGAGACTTGGGAAAGATGCCTACTAGTTTCCAAAGAATAGGTCATCCTATCCACTTTATTAAAAATTCTCCTCTGCTGAAATCACCCTCTGGTGAGCATTCATGAGGGACACAAATATGTATATCTTTTTTGCCCGTTCAAAAAGTTCTATCCACATACCTCTCTCCCAGACCTCATTATCACCAATTTTCCAATCATGTTCCTTCCAAGTCCTAGACCATCCAGCCAAACCATTGCCCACAGCCCATAATTTGGTATACACGTGCACCTCTGGCAGTCTCTCCTTCCAAGCAAAATGAACAATACGGTGTACTGTTTGAAGTTCTGCCCACTGTGAGGATTTCCCTTTACTAATGTACTTCAGGAATGTCCCAGAAAGAGCCTATAGTGCTGCAGTTGTCCACTTTTGGGTGGTGCCTTTACAAATGGTGGTACCATCTGTAAACCGTACCTGAATTTTCTTTTCCTCAACCGGTTGTAAGGAACTCCCCCAGAGACCATAGCTGTGAGCTGGGAAAGGGAAGGTAATATAGCTATGGGCATTTGGGTCATTTCCTCATGTAACTTACTTGTGCCTTCAGGGCCTGCTTGATCCTGATCTTGAATATACCATTTTCATTTTATGATGGAGTACTCCTGTGCATGCCCAACTTAATGGCTTAGTGGGTTTATTATGGGCAACTCAGGTCCTATAATATCTTGGTTGCCCATGATTAAGCATTCGGTCTCTACTAAGGCCCAGTAACAGGCCAAAACTGTTTCTCAAAAAGAATATTTATCCACAGAGGATGGAAGCTCTTTACTCTCAAATCCTAGAGTTTTGTGCTGCTATTCTGCTTATAGGGGCCTCCCAGAAGCTCCAAACAGCATCTTATTTGCTACTGATAACTTCCAGCACCATTGGATCTGGTGGATCAAATGGCCCAAGCAGCAGGGCTGCTTGCACAGTAGCCTGGACCTGTTGCAGAGCCTTCTTTTGTTCCAGTCCCCACTCAAAACTAGCAACTTTTCAGATCACTCAGCAAATGGAATAGAGTAGGACACCCAAATGAAGAATATATTCCCTCCAAAATCCAAGGAGGCCAACATTATGCCTCCTTCTTGGTTGGAGGAGAGACCAGATGCAACAGCTTATCTTTCACCTTAGAAGTGGTATCTTGATATGCTCCATACCACTGGACATCTAGAAATTTCACTGAGGTGGAGACTGCTGCCTCCTTAACTTTTCATAAATTCATAATTAAGTTATTCTCTTATTTCTTTATAAGTGTGATTCTAAAATAAATATTAATTCTAAGCATTTCTATTACCTGGTTTTTTGGTTTGGTTTAAACACACACATGTTTTCAGTTGTAGGAGGCATTACAATGTTATAGTCCATGCATTTTTCTGAAAGGGTTGTTTAAGAGTCAGCCAGCCCTAGAAACCAAAAAACTAGACCAGTCCACGGGATAGGTAGAAAAAAATAAATTAATTGGGTATAAATAGTACTCTGAAATAACAACCAACCAAACAATATGATATTCTGCAGCAACTGGAAGTACTTCATAGTTGGCCTGCTGTCTCTTTTTTAAAATCAGTTTTATTGATGCATATTAATAAAGCAAACAGTCTATCCAACATGTATAATCAATGGTATTTGGTATAATCCCATAGTTGTGCATTTATCAATCCAATCACCATTACAGTATTTTCATTATTCCCATATTAATAGTAATAATAAACAAAAAAAAAACAAATAACTATACCCCTTAATATTCACCTCTCAATTTCTCTAAGTGTCCCCTGCAATACATACCTGTTATTTCATTTCTGTCTCTCTAATTTATTTTGTGCATTCCTATTTTTCTTTTCTTAAGCATTTTTTCAATGTTATTGATACATATTACTAAAGCATAAATCCATCCAAAGAATAAATCAGTGGTATTCATTGTAATCACATGTTTGTGCATTCATCACCCCAATCACTCCCAGAGCACTTTGATTATTCCAATGATAATAAACAAAAAGCAAGCAAACAAAAAAAATTCATCACTCTCAATCTCTGTATCCCTCACCTGGCATACATAGCTGCTATTCTTTTTCCTTCTCTGTAGTATATCTGTATTTATATTTTTAAAAAACAGTCTTATATATGCAATATCACCCATATTCGTATTTAACATGAGGTTTTACTATCTTATACAGTTCCATGTTAGTTTTTAGCTTTCCTTCAAGTAATATACATGACCTTAGCTCTCCTTTTCCAACCACTGTCCTACCCATACAATAGCACCACTAGTTACAGATACCACGATGTGCTTTAACCATTTCTATTCATTTCCAAAGATTTACAAACAACCTTTTTTTAACAATTCTGCACAGATTAACCCTCAGCTTTCCATTCTCTACCCTCCTTCTATTTTCTGGCGACCAATATTCTAGTTATTAGCTCCATTAGTTTACACAGCATATTTAGTTCATAATAGCTCAATCATTCAGTATTTGTACTTTTGTGTCTGGCTTGTTTCACTCAACATAATGTCCTCCAGGTTCATCCGTGTTGTCATATGCTTCACGACTTCATTTCTTCTTACTGCTACATACTATTCCATCGTGTGTATGCACCACAATTTGTTTATCCATTCATCAGTTGCTGGACACCTGCGTTGTTTCCAACTTTTGGCAATAGTGAATAATGCCACTATGAACATCGGTGTTCAGATGTCTGTTCATGTTTCTGGTCTCATTTCTTCTGGGTATATACCTAATAATGGTATTTCTGGGTCCCATGGCAAGTCTATATTCAACTTCCTTAGGAACTACCAAACAGTCCTCCACAGTGGCTGTACCATTATACACTCCTATCAACAGGGAATTCACATTCCTGTCTCTTCACATCCTCTCCAACATTTACAGTTTTCCGGCTTTTTAATAGTGGCCTGTCTAATAGGTATGAAATTATATCTCATTGTAGTTTTGATTTGTACTTCTCTAATTGCTAGTGATGTTGAACATTTTTTCATGTGTTTCTTCACCATTTGTATTTCTTTGGACAATTGCCTGTTCAAGTCTTTTGCCCATTTTTTATTGTGTACTTTGTCTTTTTATTGAGGAATTGTATGATCTGTTTGTATAAACCCTTATCAGATATATGATTGCCAAATATTTTCACCCTTTGACAAAGTCCTGTGAGGTGCAAAAGTGTTGAATTTTGAGGAGGTCCCATTTATCTATATTTTCTTTTGTTGCTTGTACTTTGGGCATAAGGTTTAAGAAACTACCGCCTACCACAAGATCTTGAAGATGTTTTCCTACGTTTGCTTCTAGGAGTTTTATGATTGTCACTTTAATATTTAGGTCCTTGATCCATTTTGAGTTAATTTTTGTATAAGGTGTGAGGTCGGGGTCTTCTCTCTTTCTTTTCAATATGGCTATCCAGTTCTCCCAGGACCATTTGTTGAATACTCTTCTGGCCCAGCTGGAAGGGCTTGACCACCTTGTTGAAAATCATTTGACTGTAGATGTGAGGGTCTATTTCTGAGTTCTCAATTCAGTTCCATTGGTCAATGTGTCTGTCTTTATGCCAGTACCATGCTCTTTTAACCACTGTAGCTAGGTAATAAGTTTTAAAGTCCATAAGTGAGAGTCCTCCAATTTCATTCTTCTTTTTTAAGATTTTTTTTTTTTTTTTTTTTTTTTTTTTTTTTTTTTTTTTTTTTTTTTTTTTTTTTTTTTTTTTTTTTTTTTTTTTTTTTTTTTTTTTTTTTGCTATTCAGGGACCCTTACTCTTCCAATTAATTTGATAATTGGTTTTTTCACTTCTGCAAAAAAAAGATGTTGGGATTTTTATTGGTATTGCATTGAATCTGTAAATCAAGTTGGGTAGAATTGACATCTTAATGATATTTAGTCTTCTAATCCATGAACACGGACTGTCCTTTTATTTATTTAAGTCTTCTTCCATTTCTTTGAGCAATGTTTTGTAGTTTCTGAATACTGGTCTTTTATGTCCCTGGTTAAGTTTATTCCTAAATATTTGATTGTTTTAGTTGCTATCATAAATGGAATTTTTTTCTGATTTCCTCAGATTGCACAGCAGTCATGTATAGAAACACTATTGATTTTTGTGTATTAATCTTCTATCCTGCCACTTTGCTGAACTTGTCTATTAGTTCTAGTAGCTTTGTTGTGGATTTTTCTGGAGATTCTAGTTATAGGATCATATCATTAGCGAATAGTGAAAGTTTAACTTCCTCCTTTCCTATTTGGGTGCCTTTTGTTTCTTTATCTAGCCAAATTGCTCTAGCTAAAACTTCTAGCACAATATTGAATAACAATGGTGCCAGTGGGCATCCTTGTCTTGTTCCTGATCTCATCAGGAAAGCTTTCTGCCTTTCACCATTGGGTACTATGCTAGCTGTAAGTTTTTCATATATGCGCTTTACCATATTGAGAAAGCTTCCTTCTATTCCTACCTTTTGGAGTGTTTTTACCTAGAAAGCATGCTATATTTTGTCAAATGCCTTTTCTGCATCAATAGAGAGGCTCATATGATTTTTCTTCTTCAATTTATCAATGTGGTTTATTATACCAATTGATTTTCTTATGTTGAACAATCTCTGAGATGTCTGATCATTTCCTTTTCCCCAATCCACAGTCACCCTGGTAAAAGGCCATAGTCCCTTTGAGGAAGGCTGGGAGGAAGATTAACAGTATACATTTTTGGTGGTGTAGCAGGGTCCTTTCCCAAGAGGACCCTGCCTTCCCTTCATTAAAGCAGTTGTGAATCTGTAAACTGTCTCGTCCTGTAATTGATTGAGGAGGCCGTGACTCTAAGTTTTTGTGATTAAGGTTAGACTTTTATTCACTTGACCTAGCATCTTTTGCTTATACAGATCAAGTAAGAATTTAGTAGACTGTCCATCTATTTCATATCTAGATACCCCTTGATCAACCAGCTAACACCATAGATATTTATGAGTCAGACTGTACATACTCTGCTGTCAATTAAAGTAGCCATGCCCCCTTTATCTTTGGCAATTAAGTGCTGCCATTTGCCTCCTGCCAATCTGGGATCAGATCATCCCCATTGTGCTTAATAATCCAAGTTCTGCGGCATCAATTCCCACAGTAATATCTGACCTAGAGGGAAGAGCAGCCAGAGAGCTCTTCAGGGATGATGGAGCTGTTCTCACAAATTTATTTCGCACTCTCCTGGTATACCTTTGGACATTCCTGGGGTTGGTGAGCAGGTCTAATGTGATAAATTCACTATAACATTCCAATCTCTTTAAACCTTTGGATCCCCTCATCTACAATATACCAGGGCAGTTCTGGCATTTCATCCTCAGGTAATATAGGTTACCTTTTGGTCCATGCTTCAGCAAACCACATGAACAAACTGTTAGAGCACTTTCTGACACCTCGAGTACAACAAGGAATCCAAAATCTCTGCTTAATGGGCCCATATCAATTGATTCAACTTAATTTACTTCCACCATATCCCACACTCTTAATATCCATTCCCACACATATTTCCTAGATTTCTGTCTATATAAATTGGAAAAATCATGTAGTTCTTTTGGAATGCAGTGCTTCTCCTCATGTGTTACACTTTGTACCTCACCCTTCAGGGCCTGTTGAGATTTCAATTTAGTTATAGGTCTGGAAGGAAAGAGAGGGGGCCAAGAAAAGAATTAACAATGTCTTATAAGCCACCTACCTCAGGGCATTACCTTACAGTTTAATCTGGTGAAACAGGGTTAATCTCTTCAGAAGAGGGTATGAGGGCTATTTCCTCAGGGGAAGGAGTTAGGGTTTATTAGGAACAACAGAGTTAACCCCTTCAGGTGGAGGCAGGATGGCTCATTCCTCAGGGCAGAACTTTACAGGCTTATCTGGCAAAAAACACCCAGCAGAATCTAAGCCTTCTAAGGTTTCAATGTCCCCACCATTCTTCATTATCAGTCCATATGTCCCCATTCCAATTTTCAGGATCCCATTCCTTTCCCACAATGCCCTCACCTCAACAGGAAACACCATGCAAGTTTGGGGATTCAATTTATGTTATTATTAGACCAATTGCACAATGAGACTCTGGGTCTGGTTTTCAGAAATCTCATGTCTGGCTACAAGAATTAAGAGTTTCTTTCAGGGCACACACAGAAAATTTCATGTCCTTCATGTCATGCTTGAGCTGGGAATTTGAAACCATGAGCTTATCCTTTTAAAAAGTGCTTGCAGCATATTTAGGAACAACCAGGCAACATTATTATACTTTATAATTCCACAAAACTGTCAAGGTATCAAATACATTGTCATCCAGGACATTGGGTCTTATAAGCATTTGAGTAGCAGTATCCAATGGTGATATTTTGTGTCTCTTTGTTGGCAATTAATGCCATGGACTATCAGTGCCATCTTGATCACTGGAAATCTGTGTTTTACAGTTCTATGGTTTTTTAATTGGTAAAATATATAGAACCTAAAATTTTCCATTTTAACTACTTTCAAGTATACAGTTCAGTGGTGTTAAATATATTCACAATGTTGTTCTACAATCACCATCTGTTACCAAAACTTTTGCATCACTCCAAGCAGGAACTCTGTACCAATTATTCATTAACTCCCCATTCTACACTCCTACCACTGCCTCTGTACTTTAATTTCTGACTCTATGAATTTTCATATTCTAGTTATTTCACAGAAATGAGATCAGACAATATTTGTACTTTTGTGCCTGGTTTATTTCATGCAACACGATGTCTTCAAGGCTCATCCATGTTGTAGCATGTATCAGAACTTCTTTCCTTTTTAAACAGCTGAATAGTTTTCCATTGTATAGATATACTAAATTTGTTTATCCATTCTTCTATTGATAGACACTTGGGTTGCTTCTGTCTTTTGGCAATTGTGAATAATGCTGCTATGAACATTGGTGTGCTAATATCTGTTCAAGTTCCATCTTTCAATTCTTTTGAGTATATACCCCAAAGTAAGATTTACACATTATACAGTAATTCTATATTAGTTTCTGAAGAACTGTGAAACTGTTTTCCACAGCTTTTGCACTATTTTGCATTCCCTCCAACAATGTACTTAAGGTTTCCTGTTTTTCCACATCTGTGATGGCTAGGCTAATGTGTCAACTCGGCCAGGTAATTGTGCCCAGCTGTTGGGTCCAGCAAGCCTGGGGCTAATTGCATCTGCATCAATCAGCAAGATTGGATGAAGAATGGATGACGCTGTTATCCATTCAGTTGACTGCTTATAAAAGGGAACTGATTTCAACATTCGGAGAGAATTTCCCAGCTC
>PVKH010036829.1:0-11537 GCA_004027955.1 Chaetophractus vellerosus | reverse complement strand
GGCTGGCTGTAGCCCAATTGGTAGAGTGCCAGTTTACAACATAGGAAGCCCCGGGTTCAGTTCCCAGGCCTCCTCGAGTGGGCAGACCGCCTTGAGAAGGCAAGCTGCCATGGGCAGGCAAGCTGCTGTGGGCAGGGCAAGTGCCTGCAAGTATGACAAGCCGCCGTGAGCAGGCAGGCCACCACGCAGTAAGCTGACTCGGCAGGTTGCTGCAGCGGGGGGAGACAAGCAGACACAGAAGAATGCAAAAGTGAGGGGCCGGCTCGATAGCCCAGTGGATAGGGCGCCAGCATACCACATGGGAGGCCCCGGGTTCGATTCCTGGGGACCTCTCCTAGCAGGCAGACTGCCTTGAGAATGGCAAGCCGCCATGGGCGGGCCAGAGCCGCCGTGGGCAGGGCAAGAAGCTGCCACGGACATGGCAAGAGCCGCCACTGGCAGGGCAGGTCGCTTGCGGATGGAGCGCAGCCAGCCACCCGCGAATTGAAAGCCGGCCGTGATCGGACGCAGTGACCGCCCACAAGCGGGGAAAGCCGCGCCTGCGCAGTGACCAGTCTCAGCGTGTCGCCGCAGCGGGGGGAAGGGGAGAGATGTAATAAAATAAATAAATCTTTAAAAAAAAAAAAAAAAGAATGCAAAAGTGAACACAGCAAGAACAAGCAGAAAGGGGGGAATATGTAATAAATAAAAAATAAATCTTAAAAAAAAACTACAATGGTGGGAAAGTTCTTTTGGCAAATATGACAGGGGAGGTTGACTGGTACAGGGCATTGGGAGTAGGGGGATAAGTGGGATAGGGGGCAACTGGGCAAGCTTCTATGGAATATGAAAGTTTTCATCATGTCATAGTGTGTTATCTCAGTGGGTGGAGATCCACACAATCAGTAAGAAGATATTGAACTCCTATCCTGGGAGTCCTGCTATGTTCTCAGTTAGAGGGGCAAGAATCTCTCAAGAACATAGGCAGTGCCTAGTAGGGGAAAACAGACCAATATGTCAAACCCTCAATATTATTGCATGTAACTATGAACCTTATTCTTCAAAAATAGAAACTTAATGATTACCATAGGTCCCAAGGGAAGTGGGGGCAGAACAGAATAGATGGAACACAGGGCATTCTTAGGGCATTGGAATTGTTCTTCATGATCTTGCAAGGACAGATAGAGGCCCTTTTAAATTTTGTCAAAACCTATAAAATTGTACAGTGCAAAATATAATCCATAATGTAAACCATTGACCATGGATAGTAGCAATCTTTCAATATTTGTTCATCATTTTCAACAAATGTACCATACTCATGTAACAGTTTATCACTAATGGAAATGTGAGAAGGGAAGAGGGTGGGATATAGGGGAATCCCCTATGTTTTTTAATGTGGCTTTCTATAACCTAAAGCTTCATTGAAAATGAAGTGAAAAAATAAGATACTGGGGGAGTATACAGAAGAAATTATCACTGTACATAAAAGATAACATATCTTATGGTGATGAAAGACACAATGAATTTTTAAATTTTAATTTTTAATTTTTGTATTTTTTTGTTTTTTAATTATTATTTTATTCTTTTATTATTTTTACTCGATTATTTTTTTACTTTGTTTTGGGGGAGGTTTTGGATTGCAGAATTGTTGCAGCTGTGATATGGGAGGATCACTGGTGTGTGGTGTTAATGATAGGGTGGGGATGTATGGGGAAGGGTGCACCTGGGGTAAGCCTTTATAGAATATAAATATATTCAAGTGGTAATGGGGTGTTGTGTCAGTAGGTGGAAAACCACACAATAACTGAAAGAATATTGAATCCCATGTTAGGAAATTCTGCTACATTCTCTAATTGAGTGGCAAGAATCCCTAGAGTACATGGGCAGTGCCTAGTGAAGGAGGACAGACCAGTGTGCCAGGCCCTTCACATTGATAGCTGTACTTATGAACCTTGTTCTTGTGAAACTTAACTTAGCCTAGTATTATATATTGTCTAAGAGTTGCCTCCTGAAAGCTTCTGTGTTGCTCAAATGTGGACTCTCTCGAGTCCAAACTCAGCATATGAACACTACCTTCCTCCTGATGTGGGACATGACTCCTGGGAATGAGCCTTCCTGGCACCAAGGGATTGTTTCCATGAGCCATATAGCAAAGCATTTGGAGAAGGACCTTGACCAAAAGGTGGAAAAAATACAAAAGAGTTTTTATGGCTAAAATATTTCAAACTGAGTCAGGAGGTCACCCCAGAGGTTACGCTTATTCACCTCTCGGGAGGGTCTCATTGACTGTCACAGTAAACAGTGCCTTGAGCAGGGGTGCTCTTAAGAACTCTGGAGACATCTAGACACTGCAGGCAGGGCAGACAATCTCAGAAATTCGGCACCCTGCCAGTTGGCCTTACTTTGGAATATTTGCTCCCCAATGTAACAGAGTTAGTCTCATTTATAGTTTCCCTATACATGGCTCTTTTGCCCCTTTTATTTGAATCTATAATTAGCACTACACTCATTAAATATATGTACCAGAGACTTAAATCTTCAGTCTGTTCATATGCCAATTGAGCCCTGAATCTCAGCAGTGTTGCAACACATACTTTCCAGTTCCTCTCACTAGGCCAGGACAACTAACAAAATGATGATGGACAACACCCTTCATAAAAAGCAAAGAGTATCTTCATAAAAAGCAATGGGAAGCAAGAGAGTTCCAGCCATCTACCCCATGGGATCTAAGTGCCCTCTCAAACAGAAATGGAGTGGGCATCACCATACCAAAAACCTCAAAATTGAGGAATGAACAAACATAAAGGGGGAGTGCAATATGGACTAAAGTAGACTTATTATTATTCTAGCAATGGAAGATCTTGTAACATTGATATAGAGGCAGTGGTCACCAGAAGGTCAGAGGGAAGAATGGGTGTAACATGGAGCATTTTTGGGACACTGGAATTGTTCTGCATGACATTTCAGTGACAGATGCAGGCCATTATACATTTCCTCAAATCCTATGGATATGGCTGTGTAAAGTGTGGGCTATAATGTGGACTACAAACACAGTTGGTAGTAATGCTTCAATATGTTTTCATCAATTATAACAAGTTTACAGTAGTAGTAAAAGATGTTGTTAATGGAGAAAAGTATGGGAGGGGGTGAGGTGGGGTTTGTGGGAATCCCCCTTTATTTTCAATGTATCATTTATGGAATCTGAAGCTTCTTTAAAAATAAAAAAAAAACATAAAAATCTAATAAAAAATAAAAGTCATGCTTATATTATATATATAAAAAAATTCCAGCATCAGAATTATCTACTGTGCCACAAATGGCTGGTCAGTATTCAAAAACAAACTAATTGTTTTGTTCTATATATACCTCAAGATGGCCACTAATTTCCATTCTATAATATTTACCAATATTTATCTTTTTTAAAATCTGGTTAATAGAGTTATAATTTGTATGCTGTAAATTTTACCTTTTTAAGACATAAAGTCCTGTATATTCTGACAATCTGCCAAAATCATGACAAAGAATTTTTCCATAACCCCCCAAATTTCACTCATGCACCTTTTCAATCATTCCATTCTTCCTGCTCATAGCCCTGACAACCACTGGCCTTTATTTTTTGTCTCTATAGGTTTGTATTTTCCAGAATATTATATAAATGGAACAGTCCAGAATATAGCTATTAGAGTATGGCTTCTTTTCATTAGAATAATATGATTAAGATTCACCTATGTGATATATTACAGGGTAGTAACCCATTGTATGGATGTACAACATTCTATCAATTTCACCTGTTCTAGATATTTTAGTTGTATAAATGTTTGGAGATTATGAAAATATTTGTCATAAATATTTGTGAATAGGATTTTGAGTGGACATATGTTTCCATTTACCATGAAAAAATAACTAGGAATGAGAATTCTGGGTCATATGGTAACTTTATAAGAAACTGTCAATATTTTTCCCAAAATGGCTGGCTGTACCATTTTGCATGCCCACTAGCAATGTGGGAGTTTCAATCACTCCACATCCTCACCTACTCTTGATATTGCCAAGTGTATACATGCATCTCACACTGTAGTTTTATAGTTGTGATTTTAATTTGCATTTTTCTAATGATTACTGATGTTGAACATCATTTCATATGTTTATGTGACATCTGTATATTTTCGTTGGAAAAGTGTCACTTCAACATTTTGCTTATTTTTTCCCCTAGGACTTTGTTTCCTCATTAATGAGTTTTGAGAGTTTTAAAATATTTAACATTTTATTAATATTCTCTTCAAGAAATTGCATTGGGAAAATTGGATATTCACATGCAAAAGAATGAAGTTAGGGTACTTTACTTTACACCACACACAAAAATTAACTCAAAATGGAAGGATGACCTAAATATAAGAGGTAAAATCATAAAACTCTTATAACATAAGGACAAATCTTCATGACCTAGTATTCGGCAATGAATTCTTAGTTATGACACAAAAAAGCATGAGCAACAGAAGAATCAGTATATAAATTCAATTTTATCAAAATTTAAAACATTTTGCATATTGAAGGGTATCACCAAGAGAGTGAAAAGACAACCTACAGAATGGGAGAAAGTAATTGCAAAACATATATTAGATAAGGTCTTAATATCCAATATATATCAAGAATTTTCAAAGCAGCAACAAAATGACAAGCCACCAATTAAAAAATGGCCTGAGGATTTGAATAGTCATCTTTAGACATTAGGGTAGTGCAAATAAAATTACAATGAAATAGTACTTCACATCCACAAGGATGGATATTATTAAAAAATGGAAAATAACAAATGTTGGAGAGGATGTGGAAAAATTGGAATTCTAGTGCATTGTTGGTAGGAATACAAAACACTGCAGCCACTGTGAAAACTAATATGGAGGTGCCTCAAAAAGTTAGACATAGAATTGCCATATGACTGAGAATTCCACCCAACAAAGGTGCAAACAAGGTCTCAAATGATATATTTACACCAGTGTTCATAGCAGCATTATTCAAAATAGCAAAAAGTGTTATTCAACCGAATTATCCATGAATACATGAACGGATAAATAAAATATGTACATACACAACATGGCGTATTATTTGGCCATAAGAATGATGTTCTGAGAATGCTAGAACATGCATTAACCTTTAAATCACTATGCTGTTTGGAATAAGGAAGGCACATAAGGGTATATATTACATGTTGTCACTTATATGACAACATGTATAGATTACATGTTGTCACTTATATGAGATATCTAGAAACAGTGAATTCATAGAGGCAGAAATTAGATTAGAGGTTACCAGGGTATGGGAGCAGGGGAATATTTTGGTTGGTACGTGTGGCAATTTGAAATTATTTTATGAATCCCCAAAGAGAAAGACTTATGTTTGTGAACTAATTTATTCCTCTTGGTGTGATGTCCTTTGATTGCATTAAATTCAGTTGTGGGGACTTTGATTAGATTACTTGATAAGATTGCTTTAGGGCTTTTGATCATATTGCATCAGTGAGGCTTGACTCAGATTGAGTCCCTGCCCCTTTGCTGGGTCTCATCTAAATGGATTCACAAGGACAGACAGGGGCAAAAAAGGGAGCCAGCATATTTGATTCTGCAATGTGAGAGAGAGGAATTAAGTACTAAAGCCCCAAAAGCTGGGCCCAAGGAGCAGCTGAAGAAGATATCTGCCCTGCTATGTTCCTGAAAGCACAAAGATTAATTTGAGAGGAGAGCAGATCATCCAAGGTTGATATAGAAGGTCTGGAAAGAGACAAGCTCTATGTCTGGTTGCTCAAAGCTGAGCTCCAAGAGACGGTAGATTCTGGAGGGAAGGCAGGGACCTCCACAGATATTGGTGTCCACCTTACATTACCATGTGGCAACAATGCCAGGATCAACAGTAGCTGACTGTGGTGACAAAGCAACTCTACTGATGCCTCAATTTGGACATTTCATGGCCTTGGAACTGTAAGCTTTTCCCCCAAATAAATCTCCATATAAAAGCAAACAGATTTCTGGTACTTTGCATCTGCACCCCTTTGGCAAACTAAAACAGTGGGTGTGGAATAGTTATAAATAGAAATTAATTTACAATGTTTTAAACTGACCAATGTTAGTGATGTTTATTAGGCAGTATTTAAGTCAGAGTTCTCCAGAGAAACAGAACCAATAGGATACACACATATACACACACACTTACATATAAGAGATTTATTTTAAGGAATTGTGGGGTTTGACATATTCATAATATGTAGGGCAGGCCAGCAGGCTGAAAACCAAGTAGGATTTTTTATACTGCAGGTTTGAAGCAGAATTTCTTCTACTCTGGGAAATAGTTTTTGCTCTAAAGGCCTTCAACTGATTGGGTTGCCAACTAACAGTATCAAAGGTAATCTCCTTTACTTAAATCCAACTGACTGTAGTTGTTAACCAGATCTATACAATACTTTCATGATAACATCTACTCTACTCCTTGACAAAACAACTGGACGCCATAACCTAGCCAAGTTAACTATCTCAGCAGAAGAGTCTGAAGAGGCTACTCAGTTAGAAACATTGGAGGTAAACACGGATGACTGCAGAAAGTAGAGCTAAAAGCTCAAGGGGCAGAATGAAGAACTGTTTGAAAACATCCTTTGTTTCTAATGGATGATGAATGCCCAGCTGGATCTGAGATTTGCCTTTATTATTGGCTCTCTTCCTTTTTGAATGAGAATGTTTATTGTGGTTTTACTATCTTTATCTCACCACTGTATGTTGGAGGTGTAAGAGACAGGAAACCAGACACTGTAGTTCACAGCATTTCAGATTGAGAGGAACTATGCTTAAGGACTGCACAGAGGGATCTTATCCAGATCTAGACTTGATTAAGATGACAAGAACTTTGACCTTGAGTCTGAGTCTGATGCTTTCATGGGAAGAGTCTTTTGGGGGTCTTGAGAAGAGCTGAATATGTTTTGCATATAGGAGCAATATAAATAAACATATTCATGGGGCAGTCTTTAAATTCTTTGAAAATCCTCCCTCTGAGAGTTTGATTGCTCTCCTTTTGTATCTAGACTGCCTTAGTGACTTACAGAGACATGTTTTAGGACTTCAGTAGCTTGACTATAAGAAGCCTTGAATCTTCAGCCTGGGTCAATAAGAATGCTAACACTCAGAATATTGCCTCTCCAAACTCAGCTGCCATGCTGTGACGATCCCAAGCCACAAGTAGAAGCCACTTTCAAATGCTGCAGATGACACCCTAAGCTCAGTACTAAGCCAATAGCCAACATTAAAGGCCTGAAATGTAAGTCTTCTTGGCATTCCAGACTTTTTCAGTTTTCAGATGACTACAACCCCAGTGGACTTCTGACTGCAATCACACAAGAGATTCCTAGTGAGCACTGCCCATCTGAGCCCAGGAAACACACACAACTGAGCAAGGTAATAATCTTTTTAAAAAACTGTGTATTTAAGCCACCAAGTATTAGTATTTTTTGTTACAAGGCAATAGTTAACCAATATATTCATATATTCACCAATATGCCATTTTAATTAATGTTAGTTTTAATCTACAGTTTATAGTTTATTCTATATTTTGTCATTGGAAGCCCATCATGTTGTATTCCTAGTTTTCTTCTTTTCAAAATTATTCTATTCATTGTAACATATTTTGCCTTCCAAATACATATTAAATTAGTTTATAATGTTCCACTGAAAACCTGTTATGATATGAGATTTCATTGAATCTGTAAAAAATTTTGTAGTGATTGCATCTTTTTGAATTCTAGGTATAGATTCCTGGACCTGCTAATTAAAAACCAATGAATTCTGTTAAGAAAGAAGGTCCTTTAGAGTTGAACGTTCCTTTTGCAGGCACATATTCACCAACATTTTACAGCATTAGAAACTAAAAATCTTTTGAATTTCCTTTTACAGCTTTTCTGTTTCATTCGATTGTATTACTTTCTAGATACTCTAAATGTTCTTTATGGGTTGTGTAACTGCTTTTGCACAATCATCAACATGAAAATGGCAAAAATGATTTTGGAAAAGATGATACACTTTGCTAAACACATCCTGTATAAAGACTAGATGTCCTAGCTCATTATTTCTAAAATTCTTCATCTGTATGACCTTGAACGCCTTATTGGATCCTCTCTCTGAAAGTTATGTTTAAGAAAGAAAATAATCACTGCCTCTCTATTTCATTCTGTAAGATGGTTACATTAACTAATGTGACCACTTATAAAAATCATATGCTAGAGGGGCCGGCTGTAGCTCAATTGGTAGGGCGCTGGTTTACCACATGGGAGGCCCTGGGTTTGGTTCCCGGGGCCTCCTTGAGCGGGCAGACTGCCTTGAGAAGGCAAGCCGCCATGGCAGGGCAAAGCCACCACAGGCAGGTCAGGCCGCCCGCAAGCAGGACAAGCCACCCAGGAGCAGGCGAGGCCGCTGCACGATGAGCTGGCTCAGTGGGTCACTGCAACGGGGGGAGACAAGCAGACACAGAAGAGCGCAGAAATCAACACAGCAAGAGCAAGCAGAAAGGGAGGGGATATATAATTTTTCAAAAAGTCATATGCTAGATCCTTTCTGTATCAATGATCACTTTTAGTCAGATAGAACTCAACATCAGAAATTCTTACTTTCATCACATTGCACTTTCTGGGAAACCATATCGTGGACTGTTTTCCATGTAGGACAAATGATTATGAAATATTCAGTATTTTTAACTTACAGTATTTTAAATTACAAAAAAAACCAGATAAAAGTGAGGAAAGAAAAAAAGATACCCTACAGGATTTTCCATCATTCACCTCTCAGCCTCCTTATCACTGTATCCATGGTCCTTCTGGTTTATTTGGCATGTTTGTAGATCCTAGAAGGCACCGTAATGAGTCCCACCTCAGTGCATTTTACCTATGCTTCTTCCACTGCCTAACAGTCTTCATAAACCACCCCCAGCCCTATCCTCACCTTCTGGGGTTTTCCTCTTCTAACAAATTTAAATCCATTGTTACCACCTATTACACATTTTTTGATGCTCTTCTCACGCAAAACAAAATTACAAATGCCCCTACTTTGCCTCATTCATTCCATAAAATATTTTACCCCAAGCACCTACAACAAATTGTTCCATGTTTCTTTACAAGCATGAATCCTTCCAACAACATAAATGTCTTACTTTGCCGGGTGAATATGACAAATACCTCAAACTGACTTGGCTTAAACAACAGGAATTTACTGGACCATGGCTGTGAAGCTAGAGGAGCTCCAAAATCAAGGTGCTAGCAAGGTGATGCTTTCTCCCAAAAGTCTTCAACATTCTGGTGCCAACTGTTGGGTTGGGGCTTTGGGCTGTGCCAACATGTGGCGACGTCCTCTCCTTTGTCTTCCACGTTCCTGCTGGTCTCAGGTTCCTTCGTATAGACTTTTCTGACTCTGGTTTCTGGTTTCTCTCTCTTTTTAAGGCCTCCAGTAATTGAATTAAGAACTGTCAAAGAAAAAACTGTACCAGAAATGTTCAACAAGCAAGGATGGCTTTATTCAGAGGGCTGCTATAGCAGGAAGACAGCAGAACTCAACTTTGAAAGCTAGCTTTTTAAGGGCTGGAGTGGGTTGGAGGAAAAGAACTGGAAGCTAGTAAGGGGGTTTGATCATTAGGGTGTGAAAGTGATTTACTGAGATTGCATTTAGGACAGTTTGGCTCAGCAGAAAAGGGTGAAGGGTTTACTGAGTTTGCTATTAGGACCACTTGTTTCAGAATGTTTTCCTTTGTGGTAATTAGGCCACCTGAAGTCTGTAAAGGTTTTGGAGAGAGGTAAAGGGAGATAAAGAACTGCACCTGGTGACCACAAAACTTTTGTTAATCATTAGAGGGAAAGTGGAGGGGGTTACCGGGACAAGGTTGACATTTATTTAGAATAGGTAGGGTTTGCAATTGTCTTTTTAAGTTGTTTCCCTGCAGTCTGAGTTGTTTTTCTCTGCAGTCTTTCAGCTGCAAGACTAGTTTCCAGGTGGTCAGATGGAGTAAGGCATGGGTAGGGGCTTGCCAGAAGTAGAGCTGGCAGCCTGGTCAAGAGAAAGAAAAACAGGCTTGGTCAGACCCAACCTCCTTCAGTTGGACCACACCTTAATTTAAAATAACAGCTTGAAGAGATTCCTAATTTACAATAGGCTCACACCAGAGCAATGGGGATTAAGAACATGACTAAATCAGGGTACATAATTAATCTACTGCAATAAACTTCGTATTCGCCCTTGTGTCCACTAGCCTGGCACTAGACTCCATACACAAGGAGGCCCATATACTTATTGAGTTAGTGCACAAATGAATGAATAAATACATATAAAAATTGCCTTTATGCATCTTAACCATGTGGTACTTGGTACATTTCTTAGTTAATTGAATAACATCATTCATTTCTGTGTTCTGATATGAAGAGGAATTTTACACTTTCATTTGAGAACCTCTTTTTGGTTACATTCTTCTTGGATTCCACCATCACTGCTAAAATATATTTTCTCTTGGTTTCAAAAATATTTCTGGGCCTGAGAATTCTACCTTAGAAACCATGTGTATTTCCTCATTCTATGCAACTGTACTTAAAAGCTGTAAATTAACCACTTTGATCCATTCTCACTTTGTTAATTTATACTTTTGAAAGAGAAACAAGTTTTCACTTTTGAAAGAGAAACATCTTAACAAAAATAAGATGTTGGTTAAAGATGTTCATTCTTTAATCAACATCTTAACTTGTTTAGAAGGAAAATACTTAACCATATCTATCACCCAACCTCCCACTCCTGCATAATGTCAAAACCAAGGGTATATATTTGTAAGCAGAATAATAAACAAGTACACAATAATTTATGATGTTTTACTTAAGAGTAGATCTAAGGATTTCAAAGAGAAAGGGTCTCCATATACTGATCTCATATCTTTCCAGCTTAAATTTTGGTAGGATGCATCCTTTAAACATTAAGCTTTAGGAAAAAAAACTGGCCGCCAAAGTAACTTTATCCTTCATTTCTCCTCTTGCAGTTTTATTATTTATTTCTTTAGGATTTTTCAATAAAACCAGTAAGACGTACCTGGCCATTCTCTGCTGAGTTTTTTGTATTCCTCGTGTGTGTGGTTTTAGCCATTATTTTTGATTACCTGTTCTGGCATGATCACAATTTCCTGTAATATTTCTTTTCTCTCCCAATGGAAATTTAATGTCTATTCCTAGCTCTTGTCCCTTATTTTCTTTGTGAAAACTGAGACAAGGAAGCAAGGAATTAATTTAATATTGAACAATATCTATGTCATTGGTTGATCATTTATTCCTATACCTTTTACTCTGCAGGCTTCTTCAGATTGACCCCTGGTCCTTTAAATGCCTGAAATACATTTGGTACAATGTTTTGAGGTCCTGTGATATTTTTCATTGCATTCTTCACTTTGGCTTTCCCTTTCCCTCCGCTCTTACTACTGTCCCTTTGTCTCTTTCCTGCAACTCTGCATAGCCAATACTGTATACTTCATATCTGAGCTGCTCATATACTTGATTACTTTTTGCA
>PVKH010036828.1:0-11545 GCA_004027955.1 Chaetophractus vellerosus | reverse complement strand
TGTCAGCTTAGGTTGGAGTAGGGGATGAGGAGTAAAATGACCAAAAAAAGCAACAGCTACAATAAGAATAAAAATAAAGGTGCTATTGAAAAACATAGAAGGGACTTTAGTTTTGTCTGGAAAGACTACCTAGAGAAAATTATGTATAAACTAAGATCTGAAAGATGAGAAAAAATTATCCAAGGAAAACGTCATTGGAAAAAGAAGGAGAACGCTGTGCAAGGCAAAGATAAGCAATCTTGGAAGTCATGGACTAATGATAAGTCATGTTAAGGCAGTTAAGTTACAACGTAGAGGATGGAAGAGAGTGAGTAAAGAATCCTCAACGTTTCCTACACATGAATAAAGACACTGCGAAAACACAGACACACATAAACATTCAAACAGAACCTTCTCTACAAAACAAGTGTCAAAGCACAAACTTACTTAACAAGTATAGACTTAAATTTAAATTATTTATTTAATGTCTAATTGGGCTTACACTGGTTTCCAAGTTCTTAGGGTCCAATAGTCTAAGAAATTTATAAGCTATACAAAATTACTATAATGGTAGCAATAGCATAGAAGAGTTTTCTAGCTTTGCTATTTTATAAGCAGAAATTATCAAGAGTAAAAAGATGGCAAATACATATAATCAAAACAGAAATATCCATTCATTACTTTATAAGCAAGAATATTTGATCATTTGTAATGTCTTTTCATAAATTGTCAAAAAACAGAATGTTTTTGTTTGCAAATATAACTAAATGTAAACAAAAGTGAACATCAAGGAACACCATATTAGAACCAAGTATCTTCTCAACACTGAAATGCTTTCATATACCTGAATTTTTAACATTAAAGAATTATACGTTATCTACTAAAATATCAGTACAAATGTCTATCATTTTCAAGCACAGATTTTAAAAATCCCCTAAATTTCAACTCTGGAAAATTATAAAATACCATTATCTAGTGCTCATTTAAAAATGAACTGATGCCTGAGAAAAGTAAAAAATAAAATTAAAATAATGGAGTGTAAAAATGATGTTACAATTGAGGAAGGGCCTGGGCTTATATTTTCTCACAGGAATCAAAGCAACTGAGAATGCTGGACAACAATATGAGCTTGGAAAGAGGTACCAGAGATTGTGAACTTTTCCTGTATTCATGAAATATTACTACAAACAAAAAGCTGAAACACCACAAAAGGGCTGGAAATCTGCAGCTGGAAGGGTAGAGGAGAGAAGATGAGTTTTTATTTTAAACATGTATTAATTGCACAAAACAGGGTAAGAGTTTGCACCAGGAAGGGTAGGGCAAAGGAAAAAAATGAAATTTTATTCCCGAATAAATTTATGAAATAATTTCAGCAATTGAGTTCGTAGCTGGGGGAGGGCATAGGAACAGCAGTATTTTTCAAGTAAGTCACTTTAATAAAACATACAAGCCCTCACATTGACACAGCAATTGGAAGGGATGTTCTTGAATCAGTATCAAAGTGAAATCAGGCATTTTGTTATGCAAAAAGCAATTTTGGGTTCTTTGGCCAAGGAAGATTTTTCTTTAAATGAGTACTTGCTAACCAATTTCTAAGTCTGTAATTCTGTGGAAATTCTCTAGAATTACAGAGAATAAGAATTTTGCCCCAGGTGACTGTACCTTAATTTCTCAAATTTATACTTCAAAAGGATTTGTTTCCCTCTAAAGATCCTCAAACATTTGCCATCTGTGGCGTTTACCATCACTTTACAGCTTTCAATTAGCCCATTTTTACACTAAAAACGTAGCAAAACAAAACACAATTCTTTTTTCCATTTAAATGATTTGACTTACCTGCAAGTAGGCGGCCTTCCCGCAAGGTAGGAAACGCTGGTTATGATATGATGTCTGTACTCATGGTGTGTGCTCTGAGTTAAATTATAGTCATGAATTTTGGCTAAAGCTCCTCAGACTTAACACTATAAAATTTCCAATAATTCCCTTCCATAGTATAGGTTAACCATGTTTTAAGACAGCTGAATATAATAAACATAAGACAAAAAAAAACAAATAATATTTAATTTCCTATATTTAAATTGAAATAATATACTAAGTACACATTGCTGCTTTCACACTAATCTTTCACTGTTATCAATATAAGCTAAAACCAATATTTAATTTAAATATTCCTTCTAAGAGAACAGAGATGTTTGTATTTTTTTCTGTATTCTTGGTTCTAGGATAGTCCTTGATATTTAGGAGGGTCTCAACAAATATCAGTTTAGAGAATATATAATCAGAGATGTATAGAGAATGGATCAAGTTGCCTTTCTAGTATTCCTAAGTTCTGAAACCCCTGAAAGTTTCTATTTATTTTGCTCCTAACCAGTGGAAGAGAAAGAATGAGAATTTGTGTAATGAAGTTGTTTTCAAGTTTGTGTGTCTCATGATCCCTGTAGAGCCTTAAACATTATGGAGAGTCCCAAAGAATATTTTTGTTTGTTGTATCTATCTATAGTTACTGTATTAGAAATTAAAACTAAAAAATACATTAATTCATTAATTTAAAAATAGCAATAGAACCCCCATTATTTGTTCACACGGATAACATATTTTTCATGAAAAATAATTATATTTTCCAAAACAAAAGTGTACTGAAAAGAATGACACTGGTTTACATTTTTGGAAATTTCTTTAATGTCTTATTTAATAAAAGACAGCTGAATTTTCTTATCTGCTTCTGCATTCATTCTCTTTTGAGATGTTGTTTTGGTTGAAGTACATTAAGAAAATATGACCTCACACAGATATGTGGTTTGAAAGGAAGGGAGGATTTTAATACCTTTTAAAGATAATTGTGACTATCCTTCTTTGATAACTACACCAAAACTTGACAGATGGTAGTTTCTTAAAAGCTAATTATAATGTGTAATCTGAAACTATATTAATGAACCCTTCATACTCTGTTACATTAAAATCCTTTGATCTAACTTACGCCATAATTTTGCAACATCATCCGGTGATCATTTAGAAAATATTGTTCCATAACTATCAGACTTTCCAAATGTTAATGTGTTTCATTAAACAATATCGAAAATCTCATTCGTTAATAGCATCACTAATCTAGCCAGAAAAGTCTTGAGTATTGAAAGTTGACACACACATGGTGGTGAACACAAGTTTTCCAAAATTTTAACTTTCACTTGAAAGCTTAAATCTTACCGTGGCAACAAATCTTGTCAGTAGTTTTCCTTGAGGCAATAGGTTCACTTTGTGCATTTCTGAGAAAATGTCTGCTAAATACCTAAGTCTAAATAACTATCATTTGTTAGTCATTCTTTCAGGTAAAAACTGGTGTTCTGAAGAAAAGCAGCTAGTTCAGCTCACAACTCAAATATTGCACAAGGTATAATGATATTACAATATTAATAATTTTTACTATATCATCAAGGACATTCTTCAAAGAAAATGGCATTTTTTAAAAAATATATGAGTTTGTCAGTGAAGGGTACAATGGTTGCTCATACACTTTTGTGCCACTATCTTGATTTGTGTTAAGGAATATGCAATTTCTCCAACCGTTGCTTTTGCACCATCAGTACAAATGTCATCACAATTAGAAAAGGCAGATAATATCTTAGTGTTATTTTTGAATGAGTTTTGATCTTTTAGAAATCCTGGCAGGGTCCAGGCACACCAAGAGCCCATGAGCCAAGCTTTGAGAACCGCTGGAATAAGGCTACTCTGTGTCAATAAACTAGAAAAAGTAATTTTCTCTTTTGCTCTTAAAGAGGAGACACCCCATTATCTTTACAAGAGGAAGTTACTATTCTGGAAGAATAATAAGCAACATGCATCCAAAGCTAAAGAGCTCATAATCCTTCACATATAATATTGTTGAAGGGTAAGTGTAAGCACAGATTTTAAAGAGATTTCAACCCATTTTACTACAGCTTAAGAATTATCACCTACTTTACAAGTAAGGAACCCAAGGAGCAAATGGGTTTAATAACATTCCCAGTAGAACAATTCAGCAACAATTTTGTGTAAATAGAAAGTAAATAGGTTTCATTCAGTATTTATGTCAGACAGTGTTGAGACCTTAGAATTCATTATTCTCCTCATTCATTGTAAGTCATTTCATCTCTGTCCAATTTCCTATGAAGTTACAGAAGTAAGATGGAGACATTGTGCAGAAAGGTTTATTTCCTGTAGCCATGAATGGTTTTCTTTTCTAAAAGAAATTTTATCTAAATGCTGGGTTGGGTAGAAAACATTCAAAACCATGATATTTTCAGAGATGGTGAATAAGCAGAGGGATAGCCAGGTTCATATGTTAGGGCAGTATGTCAGAAGGCAGGGTTATGTGAGAGTGGTAATGGGATTGGTCATTGAGGAGGAGGAAACTCTTGAAAGCTTTGACGACATTCTCTGCGGTATGAGTCCTGCTTTCATGTGACTTTCTTTGATACTCTTTATCATGGTGTAATCAACCGGTGACTCCTAAAAATTACCTTTAAAGCAAATGTAAATTACTTTTAATTTTAAATTACCTTTAAATAACATTTTTGGAGAATGTGCTCAGAGGTATTTACTCCCATCTGTACATACTCCACCTGAATGGAAGATCCCCATTGAGTCTTTATTTTGTACACATTGGGTTAAACAAAAATTTTCAACTCTTTTTTTTAAATTATCTTTTCAAAATATTTATCTTTAAAATATGTTAAAATATATTTGACCCATGCAAATATATTTAAACCATGGTAACTTATCAAACACACCTGTGAATCCATCATCCAGCCCAAGAACTAGAACAAGATGAGTAATTTGCCTCTATTTATTATTTTTCCCCTGCACCTAACCTCTTGACTTTCCCCAAATTAACATGATCTTGAATATTACCTAGTTTTGCTTTGCTTGTCTTGGTAATTTATTTTTTTAAGATATCATATATAGTCTTTCTTAATTTGTTTCTGTCACTAAATCTTGTATTTTTAAGCTACATTTATGCTCATTTAGCTGGAGTTCATTTATTTATTTTTTGATGTTCCATAACACTCCATGGTGTTAATATACAATAATGTATGAATACATTCTCCTGTTGATGAATATTTGGGTTGTTTTGCTGATTAGCCTTTTTTGTACATATCTCTTGGTACATACATTCAAACATTTCTCTAAGTTATATTCTGAAGAGTAGAATTTCTAGGTGATAGGGTATATAAAAGTTCAGAATTACAAGATATTTCCAAGTTGTCATAGCAATTACACTCTCATGAACAATATATTAAAGTTCCATATAAATTCCCATATACTCTACATTCTTGATATTGTTAAACTTCTTAATTTTTGATAACCTAATGTATACAAAGCTCAGTATCTTAATTTGCATTTCCTTTGTTACTAATAAAATTGAGGCTCTAGTCAAACATTTATTGGTCATTTTTAAACTCTTTCATCAAATGACATTTCATGTTTTCTACCCTTTTTTTTTACTGGGTTGATTATCTCTTTTTTTTTTCTTTTATCCCTTATTGATTTGTTGGATATTGTGGATACCAATCCTTAGTCATAAAAGGTTTGGGTTAGTTATATGTGCTGCATACATCTTTCACCAGTTAATGGTTTGTTTCCTTTTCCCTTTATGACATTTTTTGTATAAACCAGTATTCTTGCTTTTAATGTAATCAAATTTGTCAATCTTTTTAAATTTTTTGGATAGTGCTTAGCCCCAGAAATCCTTTCTTAGTCCAAGCTTTGAAAGGTATCATTTTATATTTTCTTCTGAATATTCAAAATGTTTTCTGTTTACATTTAAACACTTACTCCATTTAGAATTGAATTTTATATGAAGTAAGTTAGAGTTACAATATCAGTTTTTCCTGTATGAATACCCAATTTTTCCATCATCACTTTTTAAAAAGTTCTATCTCTACTTGATGATCTATGCTTGGATCTATATCCAGGTTCTCTATTCTGTTCCATTGGTTAATTTGTCAATATCAAAATGTGAATTATTTAGCTTTATATTTCCTATCTATTTGGAGTCTCAGATATTAATTCCTGCAAATGTGAATAAGAGAATGAATTTAAAGATGGCAAAAGAAGATATTTTTAGATACTAAAATGAACTACAAATTTCCTCAAATGTCTATGTACCAGTATGATAGATAAATCATATGGATAATATGAGTGAACATTAAAGATAAATTAAATCCTTATGATAAAAGTAAGGACCCATGGGGAACAGGTATAGCTCAGTGGTTGAGTACCTGCTTCCCATTTATGAGGTCCCAGGGTTCAATCCCCGGTGCCTCCTGAAAAAAAAAAACACAAACCCATTACATTTATGAAGGATAACAATGGTGTAATAACATTTATAACAATTAAATGTGATAACAATATCATAACACCTCCTGTGTGATGTTACTTTCCCTAACCTTAAACAAGAAATCAAATCAAGAAATCAAATTAAAGCAAAGTTATTTGAAAGTCTGGGTTTGAGGAGCTAAATGACATCTCATCATCAGACCATTAGAGAACATAATGGCAAGACCAAGAAATATTCTTGTTGGTGTGGCAGCCACTGCCAGCTATATATGTACTCTAACAGAGGAAAACTCAATAACAGTTGGAAGGCACCAACAAAACACAGCTAATTTGTGGGCTTTGATCTAGTCTAATTACTAAAAAAAATTTTTAGGAATCCAAGTTTTACAAAGAACATGATTTATGAAGCATTTGTTTTTATACAGTATGGTTAACAAGTGCCACTTCTGTAAATTTTGCTGCCTTGACAGCCGCAGATTTGATGATTTCATTGGTTTCTAGAATACTATTTTTTAATGTTCTAAGTGTGGACAGGTAAAACAGCTCCTAGACTATAAAATAAAGATGTTTCTCACATTTTGAGAAGTTATATTCTTAGGAAGTTCTGCACTGCCTTCTGTGTATCCTACTCAGCCTAATTCAAATTCCTAAGTCACTTTCTCATACCTTTGTAGGGACACCTTTTTGGGTCTGAGGCTATGTTTTGAAAAGCCAATAAACTATTCTGATGGGCTGAATTTAGGTGTGAGAGGAAGAAAAAGTTAAGGACGAACCCAAGTCTTTTTGATTGAGCAATTAGAAAAATATCCCCATGAATTGAGATGGGGAAAACAAATGGTGCATCAGGCTTGGAAAATGGAAAAGATTGGACGTGGGAATATTCAGTATGAAATATCTATTGGTGGAAATGTTAAGGAGGTACTTTGAAAATATTAGTCTGAAGTTTTGAAGAGAGCCTTTGTCAAAAGATATAAATATGGCAACAACTGACATATAGATGGAATTTAGAGCCATGAGACCATTACATCACAAATGGGGGGACTATAGATTGTGAGGACTAAATATCACATTGATACAAGACCTGTCCCCACATTAATTTGTCATGGTTCATTCTGAGTAAATGTGTGTTATTTCTGAAGTATTTAATATTAGAATCTGTTCTGTAATCTAGTCCAGATTCAAAATCAAATTCACCATCCTATATAGAATAAACTTTCACTTTTTGAAAGTCATAATACCTCCTCCATATTATATGATTCCTTTTAGCAATGGTGGGATAAAATCATTCCTCTGTAATTAATTTTTTTTTTTGGTAGTACTGGGGATTGAACCCAGAGACCTGGTACACCTGGAAACAGGTGCTCAACCATTGAGCTACATCCGCTCCCTTGTAATTAATTTTTATTTCCCTTACTTATTTTCCATCTGCTCATCTATTTGGGAGCTCATTTCTAGTGCACCAATGTTTATTCTGTTGTAGCATGATGATTCATCTTGAAAAAATTACAGATTTATAACATTTATTATTTCTGGTAGACCTCCCAAAAATGTATATCCCCTAATCTCAAGAATTTGTGAATATATTCCTAGCATGGTAAAAGAGACTTTGCAAAAATTATTAAGTTAAGGAGCTTGAGATGGGGAAAGTATCCAAGTAAAATAGAAATTTTGAAGTTCTACTCTATTTATAATTTGTCCATTAATCTTATGGCACTTGCCCTAACTAACAGACCGCTCCCTTTTGGTTCAAAGCAACACTTAAACTAACATGCTCTGTGGTCAGAACTACTTTTATATTCACCCAAGGTCACTTCTTTCTTGTAAAGTGCTTTAGTTTTGTTTTTTCATGGGATGTACATACATATATCAGTGTGTATATATGTGTTTCTTAAACTCTGAACTGATTTTCATCACTGTGCAGTTTCCTGAGGTCTCTAAAGACTCCCCTTTTGCTGTATAGGGAGAACACTTTACATATACCTCAGTATATCTCCTGAACTTCTTTGTTAAGAGTCTCTCAGGACTCTTAGGTATTTTGATTTTTTATTATGCAATTCTAAGCTGTGGATTCATTCATATCTTCTCTAAAGTTTTTAAAATCAGGATTACTGTAGTCTAAGTTATATGTCTGATATCCTCTCTTTCTAATCATTATGAATTCTTAGTTGCCATGGACTCTTTTCCCTACACGTATATTTTGCCAATATGTTTTCCTTTGTAAGTAAGGATTAAACCAGAGTTATAATTTCCCTCACCTCCCTCTCAGCATTGTTAGGGAAAAAATTAAAAGCCAAGTAAAATATATATTAGCCATACTAACTTTTAAGCAGTTGAGAGTCCCTAGGTTTGTGGATAAAACAAAATTCTTTCTTCAAATGATTAATTAGTTCATATATGAAACTGATATGTATTCAGATAGGCCAAGGCACAGTAAATGGATTGTAAAACTTAGGAAACCAAAATATTAATTTGTATAAAAATATAGGGTATGAATATAAACTTCAAACTATATTGAAAAAGTGTCTATTTAAACAGAAGTAGGTCAAAGAGCTCTGACAAAAAAGGAAGAAGTAAATAAATATTAAAAATATGTTGAAATATCAATTAACACTGACAAAGTTCTTTGGATTGAGTATGGGAAGTAAACAGCTCTTGTTATCAGCCATGAACAAAGCAGTGAAGACACTGGGGCATTCTCAGACTTTCAGAATTAGACAGTTTGAATTGAAGGAAAATAAATACAGAAACAACAGTTCCCTTTTGATCTGAGTAATTATTTCTGCCTACCTAAAGGCAGGGTCAATCAATTTTACAGGGCATATTTGAGTAAAGATGAGTAGATTTAAGTAAATGAGATGAAATTTGAAAAACTCTGTTTTTGTGAAAGAGGGAAACAGGTACAGACGAAGAACACAATCTAAAGCTCTAAATTGTAGCACCATTTACTTCTCTCATTTATTTTCACTACTATTTTTCCAACCTAGTCATATTCATTATAATATAAGCATTTATTAGAGACAGCTGCTACTAAGATGGAAAGTTATGGGAAAGTTCTTAAATATTGCTTTCTTGGGAAAAAAAAAACCCTTTCAAAACATCTGGGTTCTGCACTGAGAAATATTTTTGGTGAGACTGAAATGATTATGTAAAAGATTATGTGGAAGGAACAGCAACTAAATCTTTGTTGCCTACATTTTAAAAATCTTTTACTAATTTATCTAGTCCTCCTCGTTTGCTTAAACCTATGAAAACTACTTAACATTAGAAAATGGTTTTCCAATATTTACCTATTAATATAAAGGCCACCAATTTCATGCACAGTTTTTAGCTTTTGTTTAATTCCCGCAGCATTTTTCCCTCATCTGGAATTTCCTATCCTTTTCAGAAATACACAAAATTCTGAGAGGTGAAGGGAAGAAACATGTATGACATAAAGAAATAAAAAGAGGAAATAGAAAACAGAAAGTTGGCCCAGACTTAAAACAAACCCTGCCCCTTCGGTCTCGGCTAAACGTGAGTTAGAGGGATATGTTACCACTTTTGCCGGTATTGTGATCATTAAGACAATAGTATATTTGCTGTCCCTGGGAAGAGGCATAGCCAAGTCACACTTCCCATTGGAGGAGAGAGTGGGTTCAGAATTTCAAGAAGGTCCAAATCAGAACACCTGTGTACCAGATAGACCCAGCAGCATATGTGGGGTGGCCAGTGCTGCAGGACACCATCTGCTTGGCACATGAAATGCCAATTGCTTTGCTAAGAATGGGCTTGAAGGATGGAATTCTTTGAAGAGAAAGCCCATAGCTTGACAGTGACATCCTTAGCCTTTCTCACATTTTAAAATAAACAAATTTAGGAAGAAAGGATTAAAGGATTATGTCCATGAGATGGTATATTGCTAGCTCCAGAAAAATTGCCTCAGAAGTTTTCCTTCAGATCAGCATTTGACTTTTCATTTTGGTGACTGCTGAAATATGACTATAACTCTCAGAACATTCCAGGTGTTAAGCATGTGCACATTCCAAAAATTCTCCATGATCCTATTGCTGGGTTTGCTAAAATCAGAACTCCTAGGGAATGTTTCTCCTCTCTAGCCCTACTAAAACATGACACATTCAGCCTGTACTTTGACTTCCTGATCATTTTGAAAATGATCAGAGAAAACACAGCAGACAATCCTGAATCTATTGAGCAAATAGTATTAATTGCCTTTTTTTTCCCTTCACTAAAAGTGGTATCTAGAAGAATATAAAACCAATACTCACTTCCTTGCAATTTTGGGGGACTGAATTTTCCATGAACTATCTCTAAATGCTTGTTTGGTAATCTGTTACCTATCAGTAACCATTAGTAATTATCAGATATTTAAAACCTTCTTTATGCTTTTAATGGAGATTTTCACCTATTCCCCTTGAATACTATGATAATTTTGGTTTCTTCTTCAGAGTTGAACAGATAAGGACTTCAACAATGTTTCCATATATATATATATATAGCAATATATAGTAATATCAGATAGTCTTGGTTACCCATGGATAGCCAATGACTGTGATTTGGAGATCGGCCTTGTAGCAGCTTGGTATTGTTTATGAATTCCAAAAAGAGATATTGGATTATGCTTGTAAACTGGTCTTTTTCTCTGGGCATGTTAGAGTATATTGGATTCAGAGGTTTCACTTTCACTTGATTAAATAATGATTAAGGTTTTGATTGGGTCACGTCAGTGGGACATTGAGTCCCCACTCCCTCGTGGGTGGAAACTCACAGAGAAAACAACAAGGCACAGGAGTTAGTTGGAGTTTTACACTGGAGCAGGGGAAGTAAGTACACAGGAGCAGAGCAGCTGTGCCCAGAAAGAATCGAGCCCTGGGGAGAGAGACAGAGCTGGTTGCCTGATAGTCTATAGCTGGCCTTGTGTAGAGAGCAGGGGAGTAAGCCCTGAGAGAAACAAGCCCTTGAAAGAGAGGAACCCAGGAAGCCTGAACTCTTGGCAGACACTGGCAGCCATCTTGCTCCAACACATGGCAACAGACTTTGGTTATGGCCTGGTAACTGTAAGCTTCTACCCCAAATGAAAACTCTTTATAAAAGCCAACAGATTTCTGGTATTTTGCACCGCTTTAGCTGACTAATACAGGCCTATTTATCCTATTTAATTTTTTTTGATTGAGTCACAGTAGTTGTCAGCAATATTTTCAGAGATTGCAGGCACATTTCTATAAAGTTGCTAAATACTGAAAACAAAACAAAA
>PVKH010036827.1:0-11541 GCA_004027955.1 Chaetophractus vellerosus | reverse complement strand
GGAGCACTTTGATATTTTTAATTCTCTTTCACTCTGTTTTATCCAGTGATACTTTACTATATTTCCTTTTTTAAAATGCTGGTCATGGCTCCCTAATAGATTTCATGATCCACTAACAGGTTATGATATACAGTTTGAAAAACACTTCTATTAAATTTTTAAGAACGTGACTGTGCATTCATTCCATTTCTTCTGAGGATGGAACAAAAAGAAAGAACATGGAAATTTTGCTTGAGGAATGTGGGCCAGCAAAAATGATAGTAAAAGCTAGCTGTGGTTGAGAACCTACTATGTGCCAGGAGAATGCTTAAGCATGTGTGCTCTAGGGCCAGGCTGCTGGATTCTAATATCAGCTCTGCCATTTACGAACTGTGAAACGCTGGGTAAGTTACTTCACCTCTCTGTGCACAGGGTTTCCATATCTGTAAAACAGGGCTAACAATAATACATACACCTCTGGGGCTGTTGTGAGAGTTGCTGTATATATAAAGCTGTGTATATGTAGGACAGTGTCCTGCACATAGCAAGTGCCCTATGTGTTTGCCATTGTCATAATTATTATGACATGCTTCACAGGAGTTACATCATTGATGTTCTAATAATCCTATGAAATAGCACAGCAGAAGTGTTGGTGGTACCGCTTCAGGACCCCACCTGCTCCTTTGCCGACAGTTTTCCTTCCTGCCTTATTCAGGGCATCCGCCCTTACATTTGCTCAGGAGTAAGTCCTGATTAGGAAGATGATTACTGTAGGCCCAGTGGGTACCTTTGCCAGTGACTGGTTAAGGAAGGACATAAGAATCGATTTGGGCCAATAAATTTTGAGGCATCTGGGAAATGTCTCCCCTCCCTTAAAGAAAAGCAGAAGGAAAAAAATAGTGGCTCTTCTTGCACTGGAGGTTATGTCTAGATGTGATGCCAGAAATTGCAGCACACATTTGGCCACCATGAGGGAAGCTAGGAGAAAACAAAGAGAAAGGTGTGCTCTGGGATACCCACAGGTAAGTTTAGCATCTCCGCTAGGGATAGGGAAGGCGAGGCATAAAGAAAATAGGAGATGTCCAAAAAAGTCACACTCAGAAAGTGGCCTATTCTTCATCCACTCTGCTACAATAGCCCCATAATTTTAAAGAACACGTAGTCATTAAAAAGAAAGTAAGACATATCCCAAAGGTATGAACTGATAGATCTGCAATCAGTTGTCCATCTCAATAACTTTAAGATCAGTTAAGATTGTCATCTGTCAGGGGTAGACAGGTTGTGATCCTGTTGGAATGTATAGCTTTTATACATTTAATTTCTGCCACACTGTCACTGTGCACGTTTCTTGCTTTGCAACCATTCTTCATATTACTTGTGTATGAACTAGTTCCTCCCTAACTAGGCTGCCAATTCCATAACTATTCTGATAAACAACCTTGACCCAAGGTGTTATTGACTAGTAATAGATCAACATGTTCCTGTTTTCGGTCTGGTTTCTTTTAATGTGCATCTTACCTAAAAAAAAAATACTATGGAATTTCAGAAATTCTGGCAAAGATAGGAGATATTTTGGAACAAAGTAACCACTTCGACAGCCCTGAAAATAGCACCCCTTAAGGAACTGTCTTAGACTCTATATCTGACATTTTTCTTCCAAAACATAGCAGGCACCATATTCTCCATGGTAACTTCTCTTATCCCAGCAAACTCAGGAATATCTAAATAGTAAAGTATTACATAGGCAGTATGTTTAAAATTTACCAATTTATTAAAAAAAAAAAACCTCCTAACTTCATTTGTCATTGTTTTTTCAAGCAATATTTTGATTCACGAAACACACTTTCAGTTCACATTTTGGATCTTTGAAATCAGGAAGCATCTTGTTGGGCAGGCAGCAATCAAAATGTAGCTGCCATTGAACTGTGTAGACAAAACTTTTTGTTTTATCTGATGGCAGAACTAGAAGAATATAATCCGTTGTCATTTTAGGACCACTTGAGTTGTGGTTGTTGTCTGAAAACCTTCTGTTGATGCCTTTTGGTAAGATGAAGAAAATGCCAACATTAAACTTTTTGAATGAGTGTCAGAAGCATGGGAAAAAATATAAAGATAATAGTGAAGCAGTCTTTTTGAAAATGCTACACCAGCAGGCAAAGGCATCAATAAAACTGATTCAAACAGTGTTTCTGAAAAGCTGAACTCCAAAGAAATTTTAGAAAGGCCTTAATTCATTACTTTGCCTCTATTTTCCCTTGTCTATATACAAGAGTGAAGAATGTAGGCTATCACAGAGAAAAATCTGTGTCTAAGTCTAAGAAAAAGCTTCCAATAAGCAGTAAATACATCTAAATGATAGAGTGATAGAGACTGTCATAATTTAATTGGTAAATTTTTTCTTTCTGTCCTCATGGAAGCAAAAATAAGGGTGCATTTCCAGTGAATGGCATCTTAGAGTTTACAGAATATGATATTATTCAAAGAAGAGCAAACAGGGTCAAAAAGGCTAAACAATGTACACACACACACACACACACACACATTTCTGTAAGACCAGAAAACAGCTTTACTTTTCTTTTCACTGCAATACTTTGTCTCTGTGTATGAACCAGTTTCGCAAATGTCCCTCTAAGCCAAGGATTCGATCCGGAGACAACTGCTCTCCCTGGAAAGTTATGTCTATTTTTTTCATCCAAAACACAGTGCATATGAAGTGTAAAATGAGATGGCAAGGATAGCATTTTCTCTTACTATAAATCACTGTGAAGGAAGGACTTACCTGTCCAGGTTACACTCAGGACTGCAGTTATGTAACACATAGATTGTCTATGTTAGAGGGAAAGACACATTGCATACATGTACTCTGTGAAAGTCAAGTCACCTGCTTTAGCTAGGTTGACATGCAAATCACACAGTGTAAGATTTTCTAATGGTCTTTAGATTATATTGCAGTGTTTAACTTCAGTGATCAATTGTGTAAATTAGTGATGAAAATCTCCCATGTTTTTAAATTCTGAAAGTGCCTAAGGGGAATTCCAGTTCAGTATCACCACAATGTTTATAAGCTAAGATTCTTTACAAGCCCCTGCTAGACTATATGTAAGCATTTCTTTTAAAAAAATAAAATAAAATAAAATAAAACAAACAAAGCAACCTAGGAGAAAGGTTTGAAACAATATAGGAGGTCCTGGACTGTGTGACAGTGCTGAAGTACTTAGGGTTTAAGAAAGGGACCTACCAAAGATTATGTGTGTATTCTATATTCAGAATGCAATGCTTTGCATTCAAAACAATAACTCTTTCTAAACTCCAGTTATGAGCCAATAATGATTTGGAAACTGAGTTACAGGTGATTCAGATGAACAAGTCTATGGAAAAGAAAGGCCCTGAAGTCTATGAGAACAGTTTGCCAAACTGATCATTGATGGATTGTTTTGACTGGGGGTGGGGGGCGGTGGTAGGTTGTGGGTAGAGGTGGGACCCAAGGACAAGGGAAAATCTGTGCTATAAAAATACTAATAGATCCACTTTTACTCAGACCAATGGTATTAAAATCCCTATGCTGATTTAATTTTACCTTCTTCACTGCAAGTCATCAACCCTTTAAAGAACTAATTTAGGGCTAGATTTTTTCCCAATGTGATGTCAGCAGATAGTCAAGTTTAGAGATTTTGAGATCGTAATTTATTCAACACAATTTTCTGCCAGTCCTAAATTATAAAGTGTTAAGTGGAATCTCTATTAGCTTTAAATCTGAATTATTTTCTATGTGAATCTAAATACCCAAGCCCTATGTTCAACAAGAGGAAAGAACACTCATCAGCCGAAGTTCCTCTAAGTTCCTCTCTGAACTGGCGTTTTGCAGTGTGCCTGCTTCCCCTTAAGGAAATATTATGTAAATGACCGGCAACACATCTCTTCATTCTGGGAGATTATGTCAGAGTCAAAAGAAGAAAATTTTGAGAAATCTCTTCTTGTGAAGGTTTAGTTACAAAAGGGTTTTTTTTTTTTGGTGTAATTTTTTTCCTAGAATGATATACGGCTTCTAGAAAACTTAGTTTGAAACAATATGTTTGGTGTATTTTTTCCCTAGATTTATATAGCAGTTGTAGAAAACTTAGTTTGAAATAATGAAACATAAAATTTGAAAATGAACAAAATTCCGTTACCAAATCACTTTTCCCTTTTTTACATACAAATTGAAATTTTATTGTAGAATAAAGAACATTCAATTTTGATACGGTTTTATCACAATTATTTTCAGAGAAGCCAGTATGGAAATGTTTTTTATTTCTCTGAAAATTTCAAACAAATGAATATCTATGTTCACATAGACCAGTGGTTCTTAACAGGGGGTGGTTTTGTCCTCCCACCACCCACCTCCAACCCTTCGGAGATTTTTGGTTGTCATAACTTGGTGGGGGGGAGGTTTGCTACTGGTAGGTAGAGGTCAGGGATGCTGCTAAACATCCCACAATGCATAGAATAGCCCACCCCCACCCCTTGATATAGATGTGTCTTTGTTTCTCTTTATTTGAAATATGCAATGTACCACAAGGGCCTAGGTATACAGAGAGAAAACAATTTAACATAAATTCTTTCTGCTGTCTACACACCTGGCACCCTAGATTATGCCATAGTCCATTCTTGCATGGACTTTTACAATAGCCTCCATGCTTTGACTCCTGACCCCTCTACTCTACTCTCTATGGGGACAGCTAGAGTGGACTTAGATGACCAGTGGTTTCCCACCACTGTTGTCCATGTTATTAAGGTCGTTTTCCTATGAGACCCTGTACAATTTACCTCCTGTCCACCTCCGTAGCCTCACTCACACCAAACACCCATTTTTCTCACCTCCAGCCATGCTGATCTTCGTTTAGTCACTCAAATAGCCATGATTTATTTCTTCCACCTTAGAATCTTTCAGCTTTGCCCTCATCCCTCTTTATCCCTTATAACTCTTGGATCTAATCTCAGTTCCAGGAAGTCTTCCTTAAACCATCTTCACTAGATGAGCTCAATCTGCAATAAGCTCTCATAGCCCCCTATACATTTTTGAAAAAAATAATGCTTTCTCTTCCCCTTGACTGTAAGCATCATGAGGGCAGGGTCACTACCTACCTATTGCTCATTGTTGTCTCTTCAAAGCCCAGCACAGTACCTGATATAGTAGCTCAATTTCTATTATTAAATGAATGAATCCCAGGATTTGCCTTCTGGGATAGTTAACCCAATTGGTGGGGGTTGGAATAAATGTCTTTTATGTTTGTTTATCAATATACTTTAATGCATCTGCTTGCTAAAGAAGGGGAAATTCTGAAAGGCATAGCTTAAATGGGAAGAGTGGAGGTAAAGTATGAAATTGCTTTGCATAATAAAATATGAATTAGAAGGTTTATGGGTGAAAAGTGATGTGGAGGAAGGAAATATAAACTGGAAGCTATATATGAAAGAGATACAGACATACTCTGTGATAGACTACCTACTAGATTTTAGGAGAGTAATAGTAATGATTTTAAAGTTGTTTCCTGTACTGTGCAGCTCTGTAACCCTTTATTATTAAAACAAACTCCAGTATAACTTCTGTACACTCAGCCTCGTGAAATTAATCCAGGCTGGGTCCAATCTTTGGAAACAAGAAAGAAAAAAAGACATCAGAGAGGAGCAGAGTCTGTTATCTCAACAGACACAGCAAACCGTACTCTCTAGATGCAAACAGTGTATTATTTCTACTGAAATAAATGATATGTCATTTAAATTTGAATTTGCCAAACTCCTCCTAACATCTTATTAAATTAGACTGGTAATACTTTTCTGAGGATATTTCCGAGTATCATAATCATAGCAGAACATGTGCATCACAATTTAGCACTTTATTATATCAATATATCAGGTAACATGAAATAGTTCATTAAATGTTTCAGAATGAATTCCTCTCCTCACGTTGCTACCGTAGTACTTTGCATGTACCACTTACTGCATGGTATTATAATTATACGCTCATATGCCTGACTCCCACCATGATATGAGCAACTTGAGGGAGAGAACTCACTTCTGTATTGCCTGGTACAGTGCCTGATGCATAGTATGTGCTCAGTAAAACTTACAGAATGAATTTGTGAATGAATGCATGGGTGGATGGTGGATGCATGGATGGATGGATTAATGATCAACTAAATAAGGCTTGTCTGTCATATTCATTTTTGATAACTTCACAGGTGGGACTTGGTTGTTTCTTATTTCCACTTCATTCATGTATTTAGCACATATTTCTTGAGCACATGCTGTGTGCCATGCACCACACTGGTCACAGGAGATAAAGCAGAGCAAAAGATAGGAAAAATCCAGTCTAGTGAAAGTTGGTATTTCTAGTGGGGGAGAGGACACTAATGAAAAACAAGTAGTAAAAAATGCACTGGAAAGAGTAAAGCAGGATCTTGTGAGCAGAGACCTAGGCTGGAGGTGAGGGGCTTCTCGATTGGGAATATTTGAACAAGATGGGGAATCAGTAGTGTAAAGATCAGAAGGGCAATTATTCCAGGCAGATGGAATGGCCAGTACTCAGCCTATTCAAAGGACAGGAAAAGGCCAGTGCATGAACGGGACATGGTGAATGAGAAGCAGTGTGGCCGGGCATGAGGAGACAGAGGAGCTAGCCTGAAGTGGGCCATGCTAAGGGGTTTGGATTTTACTTTACGCACAGTGGGATACCTTTGGGAGGTTTTTAGAAGGAGAGTCAGATGGTTTGATTTAGATTTTTAAAATACCTCTTTGGTTGTTGTGTGTAAGGGTGTGAAGATGGCTGGCTACTGCACTAGTCCAGGTGAGAGAAAATGGTAACTAGGACAGGAGGAAAGCAACAAAGAGGATGAAAGGTAGATTTTTTAAAAAGGAGGTACCCGGGATTGAACCCAGAACCTTGTATATGGGAAGCAAGTGCTCATTCACTGAGTTACATTCACTCCCCAAAGAGTAGATTTTTGATGTAGAATAGATAGGACTTCCTGGAAGGTTGGGTGTGAAGGGGTAGAAAATAGTGAAATCTTTCATTCATAAATAGGCTGAACATTTGTTTTTCTTTCTGTTTCACATTTGTATCCATAATCTCTGGGATGCCAGAATATATATATTGTGTTCTCTGCTGCAAAATTGTTTAAGAAGGGGATTTGAAAAGTTGATGAGATCTAGTGAAAGCAGTAGCACCTGCTTTACAATTTTGTTTTGTTTTGTTTTGTTTTTTTAAAGGAGGTACTGGAGATTGAACCTGGGGCCTTGTACTTGGGAAGCAGGTGCTCAGCCACTTGAGCTACATCCACTCCCCTAAAGTATTAAAAGTAAAATAGATTTACTGGTCTTAGCCAAGCTAATTGCTGGTTTAAATAATTAGGACTATTCTTGAGTTTAGATTTAAAATATACCTTATGATTGAGATTCAAGGAGCACAACTGCAGACTGAATTTGTACAAAAGTTTTCTAGAAGTGAGTTTATGACTGCCTGGTGTGGTCCGAGTATTTGAGTAGCAATTGAATTTTATAAGCTCTGCATTCATTGTCAGTGCCAATTACATGCTACAAATGCAATTTCCTAACTCACTATAATCATTTGTGGCTTTGTAATTATATTGCAAGCTAGATGTTCTAAGTCTTTTTTAGAGATACTAACTGCAGTCTTCTTTTATATTCTGTATAGAAACAGAGATTATTTTTACATAATTTTTAAAACATTCACAGCTTTTAATGAATGGAGATGTAGGCAAAAATGAAATTTAAGCACTAGCTCTTCAGGAATATTAAAGTTTACATTTGTGTTATGTTCTAAGCAAGGCTGAGTGCAACAAAATGATCTGTTTGCTGTATGATTCACAAATGTATGAGAGTAGACTGCAGTAGCTATGAGAAAGATCTATTTAGTTTACTGTGTAATGTGATCAGATGTGCTTAAAATGCAACAGAAAAGCTACACATGCCTTACCTGAGTCTGGGAGCACCAGTGAGAAGCAGCTGTGTCTGGTGATCATCGAATTGATCACTACACAAGGTTGCTTGTAATATTGTATCTATTTATCCATATTTTAAACAAGGACGCCCCCTGCTCCAGATTTATCTGTATACACTTTTTGGGAGCATATGAGTATGCACATCTTTCTTATCAGATGTGGAAACTGTTCCAGGAAGATAGAGCAGATCCCAGACTGATCCTCAGGCCTGATAACCTATCTTTTACTGTTTGCTTCAAGCCAGGCTGTCTCTTGCAGCAGAAATCATTCGGCTAGAGAGACAAATTAATCCCATAGCTGCCTGGCTTGTAAGGGTGAGACAAGGCTGGTTTCAACAACTCAACGTGAAGGAGAAACTTTTTGTTTTTAATGTAGTGAGAAGCTAAGGGGATTTATCAAGATGAAAGATACAGTGGAGAGAGAAATGTAATGCCAACATTGAAGAAGAAAGGAAAATTAAGGAAAGGGGACATCCCAAGTATTTTTTGGTGGTTGTTCATTTGAAAAGTGATTTTGTAACATTTTTGGAGGGGAATTTTATATCTTCCTCTTTTCTAGATTTGGAATGCGTCTTTCTTTGAGAGGAGAAGGAGTTACTGTAAATGCATGTCTTCCCTTCTCTTTTTCCTAAGAAAATTGCCATTAAACATGTTGTTGCTGCTCCCTTATTTTGCACCAAGTGAATGTTTAAATATTTTAAAATAAACATGTTTCAGCTGACTGCTGGGTAAGATACATTACAGCCAGGAGGAACTTAGTGAAACCGCTCAAGGAGATCTGGTTAATCTCCCCGTGATTTACGCTTGCGGTAGAAACTGCACTAATATTTACACGGTAAGGCATGGTTTGGGGGCAATGGCAAGGCCTGATTGAAGTGGGAATTTGCACAGTCAATGCCCACTAATGAAAATAGCTACAGTTCAGTACCCTTTCCAAAAGTATATTAGGTCCTTCAAATGACATGTTATTTTCACAGTTTTACTCTTAAGCTGTAAACTTCTTTCTTTCTTTTTTCTTTTCATGCCTACATTGAGGTGATGACTTTGCAAAAATAATTAAGCAAGATAACACTAGGCCACCTGATAACTTCTTAAAAATGTTTGATGACATTTCTTTCATAGGCTTTACTAATTAAAAATGGAAGAAAAAAAGGTTTTGTTGAAGGTTATATTAAAAAAGCAATAATGATCTATGAGTTATCTTTATATTGACTAACATTGTAGGACTGCATTATTTGGTACTGTACGTACCTGAATGAGTTCTGCTGTGGTGAAGAAAACTTCATACCAAAACTTACTCTGAAAATATAGTTCTATTGAAGTCCCTGGGAGTTCCCATATTTAAGTGATATGCGAGACAGTGAGACATCTCTAACACTGGCTTTGTCATGTTTTTACTTTCTCCTTTTTCTAGCTTTCCTTCTTTAATAGTTCTCTAACTTGTTTAGGAAGCAGAACATCCTGGAAGTCAAAGGGCACCTTGTCACATTATAAAATGTGGATGTATTTCATTCTATAAAAAAAATGTCCAATTTATATCTGGATATAAATATCTAAATGGATAAGTAATCATTTGTTTTAATTTGCTAAAGGCTGTCCGAGCTATATACCAGAAATGGGTTGGCTTTTATAATAGCAATTTATTCGGGAAGACGCTTACATTTCCAAGGCTGTGAAAATGTCCAAATCAAGGCATCATCAGAGATGCTGTCTCAGCAAAAGTTAGCTGCTGGCGATCCTGGACTTCTGGGAAATGGCAAGGCAAAATGGCAGCCAGTCTCTGCTTTCTCTTCGGGCTCACTTTCTCCCTGAGCTCAGCAGTGGGTGATCTGGCAATGGCTTGTCTCTCCCCTCTCCTCCAGGCTTCATCTCTCCCTGGACCTCATCTCTTCAGCTTCGGCTGCTCTACAGATTCCTGCCTCTGGCCTGTCTCTCAGCGTCTCTGGGTTTCTCTGTCTTTCTGCAGCTAAAGGTGATCTTGGAATCTTCTCTCACATGGCAGGGTAAAGGGCAACCCTCTTTCTCTGTGTGTCAATGCATGTTTCTTCCATTTATATAAGACTCCAGCAAGAGGGGTGAGAACCACCCTGGGTGATGCTCACTGACGTACTCCAATCAAAGGCCCCCAACTGAATTCAATCCAATAAAAAGGTTCTGCACCTACAGGAATGGCTTAGCTTAAAACATAATTTTCTGGGGTCCACAAAAGACTCAAACCAGCACATCACTTATGCATTTTTTAAAATCTTGATTATTTTTAAAGAATATGCCATTTAAGTGTTGTAAATCACACTCCCTTGATCTTATATTTATAAGCTATTTCCTGGTTTCCAACTAGGGCTGTTCCTATCTTTTTTCTTAGTATTTGTTTGATTCTTATTCACTCACTTTTGTCCCAAGAAGATAAAAGCTGATGTTTTAAGAAAGATTCATGGGAGAAAAACCTAACATTTAAAAAATTCTATCTGTGTATTTGATGTTTCCCCCCTGAGAGTTGAGAAAATTCCATTACTTGATTTTAGCACTCAAGGCATTAGTACAGCCAGAATAGATTTGAGTGTTGCTTGAAAACCATTCATCTAGTTCTAAATTGAGAACCTATTACAATATCTAATTATTGCTCAGAAAAAAGAAAAAGAGGGTATTAGCATAGCCCAAGGTTAACAGGAAGGCAGTTATGGACAGGTTATCGCCCCCACCCCAAGATGGGTCCCTCATCTGTTTGCTCATTGTTTTTACTTGTTATCTGCTTGTTGTTTTTTGTTTGCTCATCTGCTCGTAGTCTGTTTTTCCTTTAGGAGGCACAGGGAACCAAACCCAGGACCTCCCATGAGGGAGGCAGGTGCTCAACTGTTTGAGCCACCTCCACTCCCTGCTCATTTTGTTTTTGCTGGTTGTCTGCTCATTGTTTGCTTGTTGTCTTGCTCATTGTTTTTTGCTTGTTGTCTGCTCATTATTTGTTTGTCTTCTTTAGGAGGCACCAGGAACTGAACCCGGGAATTCCCATGTGGGAGACAGGAGCACAATTGCTTGAGCCACATCCGCTCCCCTGGTTTTGTTTTAATTAAGCTCTGACTATGTGCCAGGCACTGATGTAAGCACTTTACATGCAAAGTCTATAGCGTTCTGGTGGTGTCTTGCTGGAAATCTATAACTCAGTCTCTGCCTCTGTCACATGGCCATCTGTCTCCTTCTGTCTCCTTACTCCTACTACAGTGTTCAATTTTCCTTTACTTATTAGGATACTAGTCATACCAGATTAAGGCCCATACCAAAGACCCTATTTAAAAATGGATTCTTAACCACAGAATGGGGGTTAGGACTTGAACACATCTCTGCGTGGGACATGATTCAATCCACAACAGGGAGTGTGGTCTGCGATGAGGACAAAGGTAACAGGGACCCTATCAGGAAAAGCTTTGCAGGCTATGTAGAGTGCTTTCTATCTTAATCAGGACTTCACTCTGAATAAAGTTGAAGGCCTCAGAAGAGATCCCCCAATACATTGCATCCTTCTTCCCACCCAGGTTTAGATAATTTGTGAAATACAGGGAGAGATTTTT
>PVKH010036826.1:0-11539 GCA_004027955.1 Chaetophractus vellerosus | reverse complement strand
GCCCATGGCGGCTTGCCATTCTCAAGGCGGTCTGCCCGCTAGGAGAGGTCCCCAGGAACCGAACCTGGGGCCTCCCATGTGGTATGCCGACGCCCTATCCACTGGGCTATCCAGTCGGCCCCTATTTCATAGTTCTTTAACTGTTCAAAACTCAAGAAATAAAGGAAACAATTTTGCATTAAAAAGATGAGGAATGAAAGAGGTGGGTAGGTGGCATTGGACTATCAGGCAGAGCCCAATGCTTTCACAAAAACAATGGAAAAAGAGCCAAACGCTATCTAAGAGACCTGCTTTGGGGGTAAGCAGACCAGGATAGTGCTACACAACTCCCAGGAGGGTGTGGGACAGAAGAAATAAAAAACCTCAACAAAACAGTCAAGAGACTGAAGAGATTGAAACTGTCATCAAAAACATCCCCAAAATGAAAAGCCCAGGACCAGATGGCTTCACAGGTGAATTTTACCAATCATTCAAAGACAATCTAATACCAGTATTGTTCAAGCTCTTCCAAAAATTGAACAGGAAAGAACACTACCAAACTCATTTTATGAAGCCAAAGTCACCTAATACCAAAACTAGATAAAGATACTACAAAAAAAGAAAATTACAGGCCAATATCTCTAATGAATATAGATGAAAAAATCCTCAACAAAATTCTTGCAAATAGAATCCAAAAGCACATTAAAAGAATTATATACCACGATCAAGTGGGTTTTATCCCAGGTATGCAATGGTGGTTCAACCCAAGAAAATTAATTAGGGTCATAAACCATATTGATAAATTGAAGAAGAAAAATCACATGATCCTCCCAATTGATGCAAAAAAGGCATTTGACAATATACAGCATACTTTCTTGATAAAAACACTCCTAAATTTAAGGATAGATGGAACCTTTCTCAATATGGCAAAGTACATTTATGAAAACCCTATATCTAGCATTGTACTCGATTGTGAAAGACTGAAAGCTTTCCTGCTGAGATCGGGAACAAGATAAGGAATCCTACTGTCACTACTGTTATTCAATATTGTGCTAGAGGTTCTAGCTAGAGCAATTAGGTTGGAGAAAGAAATAAAATGCACGTAAATAGGAAACAAAGAATTTAAACTTTCACTATTTGCTGATGATATGAACCTATACCTAGAATCAAATATACTAGAACTAATAGACTGGTTCAGCAAAGTGGCATGATACAAGATTAATATGCAAAAATCAATAGCGATTCTATACAATACTGATGTGCAAACTGAGGAGGAAATCAGAAAAAAAATCCAATTAAAATAGCAACTAAACAATCAAATATTTAGGAATAAGCTTAACCAATGACATAAAGGACCTGCATCCAGAAAACTACAAAACATTGCTGAAAGAAACTGAAGAAGACTTAAATAAATGGAAGGATATTATACATTCATGAATTGGAAGACTGAATATTGTTAAGATGACAAATCTGCCCAAATTGTCTTACAGACTCTATGCAATCCTAATAAAAATCCAAACAACCTCTTTGCAGAAATGGAAATACCAATTATCAAATTTACTTGGAAGGGTAATGGGCCCTGAATAGCCAAAAAGTTCTTTAAAAAGAAGAATGAAGTTAAAGGACTCTCATATCCGGATTTTAAAGCATATTACTTAGCTACAGTGGTAAAAAACAGCATGGTACTGGCATAAAGGCAGTACATTGATCAATGCACCTGAATTGAGAACTCAGAAATGGACCATCACATCTACAGTCAAGTGATTTTTTGAGAAGGCAGTTAAGTCTTCTCATCTGGGCCAGAACAGTCTATTCAAAAAATGGTGCCAGACTACTGGATATCCATATACAAAAGAAAGAAAGAAGACCCCTATATCACACCTTATACAAAAATTGACTCAATTGGATCAAGGACCTAAATATAAAAGCAACAACCATAAAACTCCTAGGAGAAAATTAAGGAAAATATCTTTAAGATCTTGTGGTAGGCAGTCGTTTCTTAAACCTTACAACCAAACACTAGCAACAAAAGAAAAAATAGGTAAATGGGACCTCCTCAAAATTAAACACTTTTGCACCTCAAAGGGCTTTATGAAAAGGGTCAAAAGGCAGCTGACTCAATGGGAGAAAATATTTGGCAATCACATATCCGATAAGGGTTTACTATCCATGATATACAAAGAGATCATACAAATCAACAATAAAATGACAATTTACCCAATTAAAAATGGGCAAAAACTTGAAAAGACGTCCAAAGGAGAAATACAATGGCAAAGAAATAAATGAAAAAATATTCAACATCCCTAACGATTAGGGAAATGCACATCAAAACTACAATGATATCATTTCATGCCTATTAGACTGGCCGCTATTATAAAGCAGGAAAACTGTAAGGTTGGAGAGGATGTAGAGAGATTCACCGTTGGTGGGAATGTAGAATGGTACAGCCAATGTGGAGGACTGTTTGGCAGTTCCCAAGGAAGTTGAATATAGATTTGTCATGTGATCCGGCAATACCATTACAAGGTATATACCCAGAAGAAATGAGAGCAGAGACACGAACAGACATATGCACACCTTTGTTTATAGCAGCATTATTCACAGTTGCCAAAAGTTGGGAACAACCCAGGTGTCCATCAACTGATGAATGGATGAATAAATTGTGGAGTATACACACAATGGAATATTATGCAGCAGTAAGAAGAAATGAAATTGTGAAGCATATGACAATATGGATGAACCTGGAAGACATTATGTTGGGTGAAGCAAGCCAGACACAAAAAGACAAATACTGCACAATTGCACTATTATGAACTAAATATATTGTGTAAACTCATGGAGGTAATAATTAGAATATAGGTCACCAGAAAATAGAAGGAGTGAAGAGAATGGAAAGCCGAGGGTTAATCTGTGCAGAATTGGTAAAAAGGTTGTAAATCCTTGGAAATGAATAGAAATGGGGAAAGCATATCATGGTGTCTGTAACTAGCAGAGCTATTAAATGGGTATGACAGTGGTTGAAAGGGAAAGTCTAACATGATGTATATTACTAGAAGGAAAGCTAAAAACTATAACATCGGACTGTATAAGAAAGTAAAACCTCATGTATTACACTGAGGGCTTGACACACTGGTCTGTCATTTCAGGACTTGGGAATTGTCCTAAATGACAATGCAACGACAGATGCAGGCCATTATATAACTTGCCATAACCTACCGAATTGGGTGGGAAAGAGTGTAAACTACAATTTAAACTTTAATCCCAATGCTCCAAAATGTGATCATCAATAGCAATGAATATATCTCACTAATGAAGGATGTTGTTAATGTGGGGATATGTGGGAGGTGTGGGGAGCGGAGCATATGGGAATCCCCTATATTTTTTATGTGACATTTGTGTAATCTAAGTATCTTTTAAAAAATAAAAAAATAATAAAACCTCACAAAAAACACGAATGTGGGTGATATTACATATATAAGACTGTTTTTACAAAATACAAACACAAATATTTTAGAGAGAATGAAACAGAATAGCAGCTATGTACAGCAGGGGAAGTATAGAGAGGCAATGATTTTGTTTGTTACTTATTATTATTATTGGAAAAATGAAATTGTTCTAAGAATGATTGAAGTGATGAATGCACAAATATGTGATTATACCGCACACCATTGATTTTACATTTAGGGTTGATTTATGCTTTATTATACCCAATTAAAGAGAAAATTAATCCAGGATAATACATTCTTTTATAAGAATATTTGTCCAGATATCTTGGGATTCACGTTATTTGATATTTAGTGCTCCATGTGAGTTAAGACAAAATTCAATATAATCAGGCAGTTCCTAAATTCTGGTGAATAATGACCAGATTTTTTTGTGGACTTTACCACATCGTTTATGTATTCTAATAATTTCCCCCTATAATATCATATCTCTTATTGGATTCTTTATATAAATTGATACCAGCCATGAATACTAAAGTTTAAATGACACTAAATGGTTAATAATTTTTAAATGAGTACAGAATATGAGTATAAATCCTGTGGAGGGAAATGAAACTTTTTAAGAAGGATTATAGGAGCTAAGGTTAAATTGGCTAGCTAAGGAACTACTAAAGGTATTTGAAGTTTACAAGAACATACATAAAGAAATCAAAGAGGAGTTGCTTAATATTGTTGTAGAAGTAAGAATGAAGTGAGAAATTCATGAAAACTGGAAAATCAAAATGAAAAAAAAACCTGGCACATTTTATTACATTGACATCTAAAACTTCATATGTTTAAGAAGAAAATTCTAGAATTCTCTAGATAGCAAGAAATCTGAGCCCAGGGAACAGAAAAGTCATGATTTGGATATCGAGTTTCCACTCTCAGCCTTGCTTCATTATTTCACATCTTATTAAAATTATATCCACACATATAAAGATTAGAAAATGGGAATTAGTTGGTAGAGGAAAGGAATAGACAAACAAAAGACCAAATAAATATAACATCTAATAAAGATTGCTGGATTTTTAGAAAAATTTATGTTATGGCAATCTGTATTATATTAACAAAGCAAAATTTATTTGTGGAATTGATTTACCCTCGTGACCCTTGCTTTTACAAGTAGTAGTATTAAATAAGACTATACATTTAATAAATCTTTGAAGATCTCCTAAGAAATAATAATGTATAAATCTATTATATCTAGAATATAAAAAGAACTCTCAAAACTCAATCGTAAAAAGCAAGCCATTCAATTAGAAAACAGTCAAAAGATGTGGGCAGACATTTCCCCATAGATGATAAATAAGCCCATGAACAGAGATCAATGTCATTAGACATTAAGGAAAGTTGAAATAAACCCACAATGAGATACCACTACATGCTTATCAGAATGGTTTAAAAAAATAATGACCTACGCCAAATGCTGGTGAGGATAAAAAGAAACGTGGTCACTCATGCATTATTGGTGGGAATGTAAAATAGTACAGCCACTCTGTTCTTCTGTTCAGAAATTCGACAGTTTCCTCGAAAAAAAAATATGATAGTACCCTATTTCCTAGTAACTGCACGCCTGGGAATTAAACCCAGAGAAGTGAAAACTTTTATTCACATAAAAACCTGTACGTTCCAGCCCAAACTGGAAACCATGGGTGAATGGTTAAGTAAACTGTGATATATCCTATCCACACATGGAAAACTACTGAGCAATTAAAAGCAATGAACTATTGATACATGTAACAACCTCAATTATCTCCTGAGCATTATGCTAAGTAAATCCAATTCCAAAAGCTTATATGCTGTATGATTCCATCAGTAAAACAGTCTTGAAAGGAGAAATTATAGAAATCAAGAATGTATCAATGCTTGCCACCACGGATTAAGGGGAAGTGTGTGGGGAAAAAGTGGGTGTAGTTATAAAAGCACAATGTGAGAGGTCCTTATGCAATATAATTGTTCTTATCTTGACTGTATCAATGTGATATTGCACTACAGTTTTGCGTGATATTACCATTGAGGCAAATAAAGAAAAGCATACATGTGCTTTTTCAGTGCTATTTCTTATAACTACATGTGAATCTATAATTACCACAAATTTGAAAGGTTAATTTAAAAACCTATGGTAATAGAAATTGTGTTGCAATGTGTGTTTAAACATTGCAAAGGGAACTTCATCAAAAAAGCTATAATAGCCTTAAAATTTTGTTTAAGTAAAACTCAAATAGATGACTACATTATGTGTATTTTCACATCATTCCAATTCCCCAGTTGTGAAGTTACCTTTAAAAGAGCTATTATACAAAAAAGATTTTACCGAAAAGTTAAAAAGCTTGTTTTTTTGTTACTTAAGTCCTAAGAATGTAGTATATATTAGCCTTTTCTGAAGAGGCAATATGGTGTGAAAATTTTAAGTAGATGTATAATCTTGAACATGTTACATAAATTCTCTGAACCTCTTTAACCATATCAGTAAAATGGGGAATAAAGGTACCTACATCATAAAGTTGTTTTTGAGGATGAAATGAGTTATTTGTAACTCATAAACTGTGTCACTTGCTAAAGCTCAACAAATAGGAGTTAAGTATATATTTTTTTATATTAGTTAATAATAAGTTTTATTTAGATAAAATAGAAATCATACTAGGAAGTAATTAATTAAATGAATTATATTAAAACTTCACTAGTAGAAAAACTTATCTACAGCATATTGTTAACTGGATTAGTGAGCATTTCAAGTGATTGAGAATGATATTTTTCTCTACAATCTATTACAATCTATTGAAATTTAGGACAGCTCTATTGTGAAAAGTCTCTATAACTGAGTAAAGAATATGCCTCTGTAGCTTATCTCTTTTTTCTTAAATCTACTCACTGAAAGAATTCAAAGCATGTCTCTTTGACAACTGCAATCACACTACACACGTTTATTTTTATCAATCACGAATAAACTTAATTCTTCTTGAATACATTAACATTTTATTAGTAATGTGATCAGAATTCAGATGTAATTGACCAGTTAGTGACCTTACACATTTAAATTTGAGTGGTTTCCTTACAATTTGAGGAAAGACTATTACAGAAAAATAGGTTATAAAATTATGTATTTCATTTTAATTAATGACTTTACTAACATAATGTGGGCATTGTAATTTATTAGAAACAAAAATATGTTTTAATTCTCATGCTAATACATAGGCCAGAAAAAAATTGTCCAATTTCCTTTTACTTTAAACAAATGCCTTCTTGTATGGCTCCATAAAGTTTTGCCAATCTATCATTCCTTCCACATTCATTTATTTCAATGATAATTTTTGAGCATAATATTATACCACTCTTTCATAGGAATAAGTAATAAGACTTGGTCTCAAAAAAGAAGAGTCTATTTAAATGTGTTGCCTGATTCTAACAAAGTGCTGCTGGCAATGAAGATAACTTAGCAAATAAAAGTATCCCTGTCCAGAGACTTGAGTCTTTGGGCTGTCCATGTGCCCACTGGTCCCGGAACCTCGGGGGAGCAGCAATTTTTCCTCTACAGCTCATTGGACTAACCCAGGACAACTGGCGGGGAGATGATGATGGACAACAGCCATCCCAAGGAATGGAGAGAGTCTGCAGCTGCAGGCAGGATAATCCCATCCATCTTCCCCATGGGTTATAAGCCCCTTCTCAGTTGGAGGTGGAGTAGACATCACCATCTGAGACTCCTCAGGATGGGGGGAAGAGCTATGGACTAGAGTGGACTTACTGGTATTCTACCATAGACATATTGTGATTCAAACAATGGAAGAAATTATGACATTGATGTGGAGCCAGTGGCCACTGGAGGCTCTGGGCGCAGGAAGAGGGAAAAACAGTTTTCAGGACTTGGGAATTGTCCTGAGTGACATTGCAATGACAGATATAAGCCATTTTATATTATCATATAACATGCATGACTGTGTGGTCTACAATGTGAACTATGGTCCATGCTTAATAGCAAAGCCCCAGGATGTGTTTATCAATTGCAATTGATGTACCACACTAATGAAGGATGTTTATGTGGGAGGTTGTGGGAGGTGTGGGAGGTGGGGTTTATGGGAAACCCTATCTTTTTTTTGGTAACATTTATGTAATCAAAATGTCTTTAAAAAAATAAATAAATAAACATACTATACTAAATCCATAAAAAAAAAAAGTATCCCTGAAGTGTAACAAATTTGAATCTATTGTAAAAAGCTTGAAATAATGGGCATAAATCTTCCAATCTAAGAGTTCATGTCAATCTTAAACATTTGTTATTATCATTAATACATCAATCTTCACTTGGCAATGTAATATTTTTGAGAATTTCATTATGAAAATATTCAATTTAAAACTAAAACTATAAAAATGTTTTGAAAAGTATTAGTCTCAAAACGTTTAAGTTATTAAAGATTTATTTTCATTAGTAAAATCCCTAAATTTTCAATTATTAATGATTTATTTTCATTAGTAAAATCCCTAAATTTTCAATGTAGGAACACTAATTCCTTTCATCAAAGACAGCCTAATTAAAATCAAATATGTAAAGTATTTATCGCCTCCCTCATGATAACTTCTGTATTCTTCTTAATATATATTTTCAAATAATAAATGAACAATAATGAAATAACAAAAAACTGATTAATTCATTAAGTTTAAGTAAAAATTCTTATTTTTTTCTTGAAAAATTTGAGTCGTTTAATTTGTTCTGCATTAAAATTACCTAATAAATTAGTACCTTGGCCACTTTCCAGTCTCCTTTTCTAAGTAAAGGTCTAGAGTCAAGTAAAATTTGTATATATATATTACCTGTTAGTTGTCCTATTTTTTAAAAGTATGAAATAGGTCTTGTTGACATGACTGGGTGGCCTCAAATCTGAAAATCATTTGGTAAAATAAAATTGAAAAATCCATTTGAAGTTTAAAATTTCTCATTATTTCACTCACTTTCTATATTGAGCACAGTTGACTTAGTTTTATTTCAATGTTCTGCATTGTGTTATTTCCTTGGTTGTCAAAATCAGTTTGCCAGAAGGATTTATGGCCTTTGTTGATAATAATACCAATCAAAATTGAAGAACATGAAAGATTATTAACATGTATTAAGCCCAGAATCAATAAACCAGTCTCCTTTTTAGTAACATATACTCAATTCTATTTCAATCTTAAAATGTGTTTTGAGGAAAGTACAAACCAACTGAATAGTCACTAATGAAGAAACTGAGCATAGAGCTATTTGGAAGTGCTGGTTTACTTGTGGGTACCACTCTCCTGGTCCAATTTTCTTCCTTTTTTTTTTTTTTAGGTACCTGGACTAAGGATTAAACCTGGGACCTCGTATGTGGGAAGCTGGTGCTTGACCACTGAGCCACATTGGCTTCCCTGAGCTGGTTTTTTGGTTTGGTTTGCTTGTTTTTTTGTTTTTGTTTTTTCAGGAGGCATCAGGAACCTAACCCGGGACCTCCCATGTGGGAGGCAGGAGCTCAACTGCTTGAGCCACATCTGCTCTTCCTTGTCCAATTTTTGAATTTAGAACAGATTTGGTACATTTCTATACAAGTTTTCAACTGATTTAAAATGATAATACTCTTTCTATATGTACAAAAATTTTGATATGCTTTGCATATTTTTATAAACTGGGCAATTACTAACAGAGAGGGACACAAAGTTTGGTAATGTGAAGTTTTCCCCTATCATAGAAAAAAGGAGAGAAGAAGGGTAGCTATATTTAGTTTAAATCACTACTGTTGCACTGTCCAATAGAATAGTCACTAGCCACATGTGGCTTCTGAGCACTTGAAACATGGCTGTAAATGTGAAATACACATTAAAATGCAAAATAGCTCATTAATAAAGTTTATATTATAATATCTGGAATATATTGGGTTATATAAAATATATTATTAAATTTTAACTTGGGCCGGCTGTAGCCCCGTGGATAGGGCGCCAGTACACCACATGGGAGGCCCCGGGTTCAGTTCCCGGGGACCTCTCCGAGTGGGCAGACTGCCTGAGAGGGCAAAGCCACTGTGGGCAGGGCAGAGCCGCCGTAGGAAGGGCAAAAAGCCGCCACGGGCAGAGCAAAGCCGCCACGGGCAGGGCAAAGCTGCCACGGGCAGGGCGAGCCGCCTGCGAACGGAGCAAAGCCGCCTGCGAATGGAGCAAAAGCCGCCCGGGAATGAAAGCAGAGCCGCCCACAAGCGGGGCAAGCTGCCTGCGCAGTGAACTGATTCGGCGTGTCGCCACAGCAGGGGGAAACAAAGCACACATAGAAGAACACACACAAAAAAATGAACACACAGCAAGAGCAAGCAGAAAGGGGAGGGATATGTAACAAAAATTTTTTTTTAATTTACTTCTTTAACAGCTTTTTAATGAGGCCACTAGAAAATTTATACTTACATGCAAAGTTTGAAATATATTTCTGTTGCGCACTACTACCATAGTGTTTTCTCTGTAACATTTGTAAATACTTGCCTTATTGTAGGGCGGCAAGTCACTTGTGTGTTGTAGCAGTTTGATATTGTTCATGAATTCCAAAAATAGATATTGGATTATGTTTGTAAACTGGTCTGTTCCTCTGGGCATGATTAAATTATGATTAAGGCTTTGATTGGGCCACATCACTAGGACACTGAGTCCCTGCCCACCAAGGGGGCAGGGACTCATAGAGAAACCTCACTGCAGAGAAGGGAGGTTGGAGTTTTGAGCTGGAGCCACAAGAAGTAAACACACAGGAGAAGAACAGAGAGGGATAGAGACAGCTCCATAGACACAGCAGACACCCTGGGAAGAGAGACGAGCCTAATAGCCTACAGCTGCAGCTGATCCTGGGGAGGAATGAGCCCAAGAAGAGAGATGAGACATATCCCAGCCTACAGCTGATATTCAAGAAGCCGGCACCACAGAGCCTTAAGAGGAAGAGGAAGACTGAATGTTGGCAACCATCTTGCTCCAACACATGGCAACAGACTTTGGTGAGGGAAGTAACTTATGCTTTATGGCCAGGTATCTGTAAGTTTCTACCCCAAATAAATACCCTTTATAAAAGCCAACAGATTTACGGTATTTTGCATCAGCACCTCTTTGGCTGACTAATACATGTGTCTTCTTATAAAAAAAGTCACGAGCAATTTGGAGTCATTGACCATGGCTTGTTTATTATATCCAAAGCACAGTCATGTGGATACTTGATAAATGCTATTGAAGTAATTTCTGAATGTGTACACTTTTAAAATAACAAAAGACTTGTATGCACTAACACATTAAGTTCCCTGAAAATAATTTTTAACATATATTTAGACCTATACCTGCTAACAAATTAAACTCAGGTTTTAAGATTTAATCATAAACTTCAATTAAGTATTTATTTAATGTCAAATTCCTCTACTTTTGCTAAATTGTTCAGATTAATTTGTACCACCACCTTTAAACAAACCTTGTTTTAATATTTAAAAAACTGGCATAGATTTTGAGAAATTTTTCACATCAAAGAAGTTTAAGAATACAATGTAGGGCTCTGAAAATGAACAGTATGGAAATCTACTTCAGACTCCATGAATGTATTGTAAATTGAACAAATTTTATTTGTGGAATAATAACTAATGTTGTTATCCTATATAAACTCCTCACACCCAAAGAAATACAGCCTTTATAATTTGGCAGACAATATAACTTTTCTTGAAATGAGATACATTCAGTAATAGAGTGTTTTTAATGTATTTTTAGATTACAGAATCAAAGTAAGTCCTAAATCTGTCTTCTTAATTTCACTATTCATCTTTGCAGAATTAAAGTAAAATCAATATTGTGGTGGCAGCAAGCAGCAGAGAAAATCAGAGAGAGGTAAACCAGAGCTGAGACCTCCAGCATTTGTGTGATTGACAGCATCCTGCAAAATAGCTAATCATCCTGACAAGACTCTATTTCATGAAAATGAGTCATTAGATTGAAAGCTGTCAGGATCAATAAATGTGCATTTTAAATTTATATCCAACCTAATTCTGTGTGCAATTTATTTAAAATTATTTGCGTCTTATATATTGAGTGTCTTTCATTTCACAGCATGGCTGAGT
>PVKH010036825.1:0-11540 GCA_004027955.1 Chaetophractus vellerosus | reverse complement strand
CAGGCGACCTGCCCTGCCCGTGGCAGCTTTTGCCTGTCCGTGGCAGCTTTTTGCCCTGCCCACGGCGGCTCCGGCCCACCCATGGCGGCTTCCATTCTCAAGGCGGTCTGCCCGCTAGGAGAGGTCCCCGGGAACCGAACCCAGGGCCTCCCATGTGGTTTCCCAGCGAGCTCTTTATCCACTGAGCTATCTAGCCGGGGCCTCAAGTAAAGCTTTTTTAGAAGAGGTGGAATTTGAGCTAGACGGGAAAGATGGGTAGGCACTGGTAGCATGGGAACAGAAGGGGATTTCAAGCAGAGGAGGAAAAGTCACCAAAGGGATAAAGGTAACTGTTCACTAACTGTTTACAAAGAAGAGCAAAAGCTGAAGGATAAATGAATGAAGGTGCCTATTTCTACCTATAAGCTGTTGTAACACCTAATTTTCAGGGTTGAGAGAGAAATACATAAATCAACCAATAAATGAAGAGACTACCCAAAAAATATATATAATTCAAATTGAGGGCCAACTTCTACACATAAAGTGATGCAGTCTTCATGGGGCTTACTCTACTGTCTAATTAGTATCCCAAAACCAAGGATAATTCAAACTCCTCGGTTTGTTATTCAGTTCTCTACAATTTGGCTTTGTACGATCTATTCTTTTATACATATATATAAGATTTATTCCCCACCCCCACTCCCCTTGTTGTCTGCTCTGTGTGTCCATTTGCTGTGTGTTCTTCTGTGTCTGCTTGTCTTCTCTTCAGGCGGCACCTGGAACCAATCCTGGGACTTTCCGGAGTGGGAGAGAGGCACTCAATCTCTTGTGCCACCTCAGCTCCCTGGTCTGCTGTGTCTCTTACTGTCTCTCCTCTGTGTTTCTCTTTGTTGCATAATCTTTTTTTTAAGATTTATTTATTTATTTATTATTTATTACATATCCCGCCCCCCTTTCTGCTTGTTCTTGCTGTGTTCATTTTTGCGTTCTTCTGTGTCTGCTTGTCTCCCCCCGCTGCAGTGACCCGCCGAGTCAGCTAGCTCATCATGCGGCGCTCATCATGTGGTGGCCTGCCTGCTTGCGGCAGCTTGCCTTCTCAAGGCAGTCTGCCCGCTCGAGGAGGCCCCGGGAACCAAACCTGGGGCCTCCTATGTGGTAAACCAGCGCCCTACCAATTGGGCTACAGCCGGCCCGTTGCATAATCTTGATGCACCAGCTCTCCATGCATGCCAGCTTGCCTTCACCAGAAGGCCCTGGGAATTGAACCCTGGACCTCCTATATGGCAGACAGGAGCCCAATTGCTTGAGTCACAGCCGCTTCCCTGTACTATCTATTCTTAACTTCTCACCTATAATTCCCCAATATAATTGATTAGACTCACTGTCCTGTAAATTAGTCATGCTATCACAACTTTTTTTTTTTTTAACATATATACACCTTTTGTATCTAGTCTTCCTCTCCCTAAACCTTGAAGTATCAATGAGCATTCCAATTGTTTCACAGGGCTTTTCAACCAGAATCTTTTTTTTTTCTTCAAAATTAGTAAACGTTACTTCACCTTCAAAAAATAAAACAGACAACAGGCAGCTTAAGAAATTATGGAAGCATTACTATAAAAAAAATCCTATCCAGACATATTTATCTTATTTACCAATTTACCAAATTTTATTTAACCACTCATCAGCTGTTAGACACTTGGAATACTTCCATCTTTTGGCAATTGTGAATAATGCCACCATGAACACTGTTGTGCAACTAACTGTTTGAGTCCCTGCTTTTGGGTATATACCTAGAAATGGGATTGCTGGGAAATTTTATATCTAACTTTTTTTCTTTTCTTTCAAGCACTCACTGGCTGCATCACTAATTTCTATACTTTTCTTATATAGCCTATTATGTGCCATGCATTGGGGATATAAAGATGAATATAGTAAGGTTGTTACCCTTGAGAAGACTGCTTTCTACATGGAGCGATAAGACTATAGCAATGTGGCAAGTGCTATGGCATAGAAGTATAAGAAAAGTATTAGGAAGTACAGATGAACCATTTAATTCTGCCTTGACAAAGGGGCAAGGAGAATCAAGAAAAGAGTTTGTAATTTGTAATTTGGAGCACTAATGCAAACTCACCTTCATCAGCTCAAAATTTTATAAATAAAAATTCTATCAAATGAAATGAAGAAAACGAAAAGTCAGTCCTTACTAATAACTGCAAAATGAGAAGAAAAAAAAATCAAATCAACTATATATATATATATTTGTAGGTACTGGCCCTGAACCCAGGACTTAGTATGTGGGAAGCAGGTGCTCAACCACTTAACTACATCTGCTCCCCGATTACCTTATATTTTTAAATAATGATGTTTTCTAATGTTTGACCTTGTGAACTAGAAGAATGTCTTTTGTTTCATTTTATTTTGCAACCCCCAGTAACTCTTAAAACATATAGTATGATAAACCCATCATAAAAGTTTAAAATACTATTATTTTTTAACTGAGATTTTAGAAAAACACACACACAAGGCCTACTACCAAATATAAAGAAATGCTTTGGTCATTTTACTTATATGTCTTAATTTAAAACAATAATCTTTAAAAAGATATTTGGAGCTGGTTCTTTAATCAGTTTAACTTAGAGTGATCTGATTGATAGCAAATGTCCATCAACACCAGCAAACTAGTAAATTAAACCTGTTAGGCAAAAAGCTGAACTGATGGTGGCTATCCACATATCATTAGAATATCAGAATGAATGTTTAAGTCTTACAAAGTAACACATTCTGCTTATGCTCCAAAGCATTTTGCCCCAAGGCTAATTATCGGTGAAATTTAAGAAACAGAGATGCTTATCTTTTAAAGGCTTTACCGTTTTTTTTTAAAAAAAAAAAAGAGAGCAAGATCAAGTCATTTTCTGTCATTTGGTCTTAAAACACTATGAGGTAGAGCAAGGTAGGTATAACGTCCCCTATTTACAGACAAGGACAGAGTCTCAAAGTCAAGCAATGTGTCCAAAGTCACACAAGTTTTAGTGTGACAAATGTTCAGTGGCTGGACTAGTTTCTAGAATTAGTTCTAGAAAGGTGGTCCTTTGTTCCTACTCCCAAATTTTCCCCACCATATAATGCCAACTGTATTCAGTTGTTAGTATCCCATTTTAAGAGGAATACTTGGAATACATGGAGTTTATTCAGAATGAAAGATGAGGCTCCTTACAAATTGAAGAATTTTCTAACCAAAAAGATAATATGGGAATTACTTAATGTAAGGTGATTAAATTGTTAGTCCTGCCTTGTTAAAAGTGCATCCCGTGCAAAGTGAGGATGAGATATTAAATTAGGGTTATTGTTTTGATTGGACTTTATCCTGTGAATTCTGTCACTGCAATCACTTTGATACCACACTAGAGATGAGTTGTTCAGAATATATAAGCATTTGGGCAAAATCAATGAAAAGCAAACTTAAGCTCCACATAAGGAAAAATAAAACAGAGCTCTGAAAATGGAATGGGCTGTCTTCTAAGGGAGTAAACTCTTTTGTCGTGGAGGTATTCCAGCCTTTGGGAGTATAACAGAAAAGGGGTGGAAATTAATGGGGGAGATAGATTTTTAAGGTCTCTTCCAATCCTGAGCCTAAAAAGCTCTCAAGTAATCAATTCAATATAGTAATTTATTGATCTGCTGAAAAAGGATGAAAAAAAAAAGTCCTAATACTGTACGAACTTGATTAGGTGATTTAATATCTGGCTAGTTTATGAAATATGTAAAATGAGGTGGAATTAGATGTTCTTTAAACTTACTTCCAACTCTAATTCTGTTTTTGAGGTACTGAAAATAGCTGTCCTCCTAAATTCCTACACTAAAGATCAAACACTTAACTCACTCAGAACCAAAGCTCCTTTACTTTACACATAAACTTGATTACCTGGGCTCTTGACATCAAAATTAAGGGAAACTGGGTATAGAAGGTGAGAGTGAAGGAAGATTGCGAAATGGAGACATGAAAGACAAGAGCAAGATATAGCAATTGATACAAGATACAAAAATCTGTACACACATGCACACACACAGGAAGTAATTCAAAGCAAAGCCAATTAGGGTTAGCGAAATCACCTTGAACAACTAAATACAACTTAATGTGCGAGTAGGCATATGGTAACAACAAGGACTACCTGTGTTTTTGTAAATAAAGTTTTCTTGGAGCATGACCATACCTATTCATTTACCTTTTCTCTACAGCTGCTTTGCGACAACAGCAGCAGACTTGAATAGTTCCAACAGAGACCATAAAGCCCACAGAGCTGAAAAGATTTACTATCTGGTCCTTTACAGAAAGTTTGCCAATCCTTGCCTTATAACATCACTGCATTATGCAGCACAATATAGTAGTGCTTCATTATAATAAACACAAGTTGGACAAGATATTTAAACTCTATTCAATATAATGCTTAAAGACGGCAGAGAAAGATGCAACATTTTCTAAGGAAACTTGAACGAAGAACAATTTTTTTAATGCTGCATATTTGTAGATAACAGTATATTGGATAATGTTGATAAATAGGAATTATTCAAATCCATAACATTTTTTTGTAACTTTTTCAATGTAATTATGCTCACTGCTCTTACATGCACCCCAAAAAAGGATTAGGATAGCAGTCTAGAACAGTAGAGATTTACAAGGTAAAATTTTAACAGAAGTTTTCTTCTGATTACAGATTGTATACTCATATATACTCATAATGAAAAATCTTAAAAGTAACCATAATGAAGCAGGAAAAACAATGTCCATTCTCACAAATCACAATAGCTAACTTCATTTCCTTCCATTACTTTTTCTAAGCTTTTAAAAAAGTTTTGAGATCACTTGAGATTACACTGCATAGAAAATTTTGTATTCTAACTTTTGGCTTAACATTATGAATATTTCTTATATACCTAAAAAGTATTTTTATACATTTAAAATGGCTGAGTAAGAGACTCTCAAATGGATATACCACAATTTACTTAATCATTCCCACTAATGCTGAACAAAAATTTTCTTCCCCTTTTTCTCTAATGGTATAAAACTGTACCAAAAATATAAGTGTATAAATCTTTCTACATTTCAGTTTTTTTCTTAGCCTAGTTTCCTAAAACGGTATTAGTATTTTTAAAGTTCTTCATGTATTTTAAAAATTGCTCTTCAGAAATTTGGTACCATTTTTATAACTCCCATCAAAAAATTTAAGGAAGAGTCTATGTCACGCAAAATATCCTTAAGATGACAATTTTTAAATATTCTTTAGAGACCTATACCAGAAAAATGTATTTCTAAATCTTGAGAGCTATCAACTTTTTCTTTATAATGCAAAATCAACAGTTCTCATATGTTCTGAAATTAGTGCTTTCACTATAAACATTTCTTTAGAAATAAGTAAGCAATAATAAATGCTACATACCAAGCAAAGGATAAGGAAGTCAAGACACATTAACATGTCATTTTTAGCTTCTACTTTGTAGGTGGTCAAAAAATCAACAACTGCAGCAATCCAGTCATATGCACTGTGTTTCATAACCCAATTTTATACCTGAGTAAATTCCAGGATAAAATTGTAGTAACAGTGTCTATACTTGAAAGCTCTTTACTTTACTTAGAGATATCAGTGACTTGTAACTATTTTAATAAATACATCTCTTCACTCAGTTTTATTAAGCATTCTTATTAGCAAACAACTGAAAATCTGAAGAGGCACAGAAAGACAACTATAAAATCTAGCCTCGGTTTACACAGCATTTAATATGATTGAGCTCTTTAAAGAATACAAATCCCACAATTAGAATTTGTTTCTATAGCCATAATTTTTCTTCACCTCAATATCACAAGAAGGAAATAGTATATAACCTTTACTCATTTCTTTGAAATAATTTTTTATAACTGTAAAAAGCCCACACATATATTCAGCAAATTTGTCTTCAAGGTGACATTTACCTTTTCCAAACTCAAAGAGTGGCCCCCCCCCTTTTTTGCCAGCATATTGCCTCATGAAAAAGGTTGCATTCTTTTTTGTAGTCATTTCCTGAGTTTGCTGATTCTGAGGCAGGCAGACGTCTCTGTAAAACAGTAAGGCCTGGAAACATGAAGCTAAAACTCAAGAAGACTGATCTAATTCATTCTTTCAGTGAACTTCATCTAAATATTAATAAACAAATCCAGTATACTTTCAACCTTGATTTTGGTTTACGTGAGCTGTAAATATGTTCATTTTTACAAATTAAAAGCAAATGCTATGTTGAAGGATTATAAAAACATTTAACACCTATTTCAACCTGAGGTTCTTTCTTTCAATTCCAAAACATTTTCTGTATCTGCCAAATACTGGCTCAACCTCATTCGTACTGTTGTATAGACCTAATGCAATGTTTACTGAAACCCACACTTCGGTACCAGGTCTGAGATTGAACCTGGAACCTCTTATGTAGGAAGCCGGCGCCCAATCACTGACCCATGTCTTCCACTAGCTGAAACAATTTATCCTTCAACCAGCAATGTAAGAATTCCTATTTCCCACACTTTGTATCACTTGATTTAATTTAACATTTGCCAACCTGATAGTGGAAAAATGATCTTGTTGTTTTAATGGAATACTTTCAATATTGAGCCTATGTGAAGTACCTCTTTTCTAACAAGCATACATATGCTGATATTTTCCAGCCTAACTTCTGTTACATCTCTGTTCCTTTCTAATTAAAAAGCAAAATGTCTGAATAAAAAGTAACTTAATCCCCACCCCAATCCACTCTCCCTAGACCTTCTAGATATACTGATTTAGGCTTTAGAAATGAAGCATGGTATGTCTGACAGAGAAGAGACTAGTCTGATAAAATTCCATGTTAGACAAACACTAGCATACAGGCTATTTGAGGCTCCCCACAACATTATTTGTGACTTTAATATGATGTTCATTCCCAATCTGTGTAGGTTCTCTTGAAGGAGAGTGATGTTTTGAAATTAAAATCCTAAAATTAATCTGGCATGTGTATGCAAATAAACTGACATTAGAGAAAAGAATGCATATATATGAGTGGGAGTATAGATTTTAAATTTGGAATCATCAGATAGATAGAAACAGAGCTTGGATGAGACACAAAATATTATCTACATAAAGCAGAGAGTCAAAGCTACGAGAAGGGATATGATGTTGAAAAAGCAAGTGGGAAAAAAGCAAAAGAGACTCAGTCTCAGAGTTTAACCAGTGAGGAAACCTAGGAAGAGCAAGGAAAGCATGGACAACAATTTTAAAGATGAAGAGTCAAGCAAAGTAGTTTTCAAGATGGCAGAATGCATGGTAACATTAAATAAGGGCATTAGAGAGAAAACTGAGCATAGATCACCACTTTTTAAAAATAGGATATTTAAAATCTTAATAGTAGAATCCAAACCTACACCAAGAGCTTAAACCAGATTGTAGTGGGTTGAAGTAGATGGTATAGCCTAGACAGACATTAGCTCACTAGCTAAGAGTTGGGCTGTGGAAAGATGAGTAAGCTTATTTATATCCTACTTCCTTCCAGAATATAATACATGTTAAGTTAATAAAGTCAAAAGAGAAAATCAGAACCAAGGAAAGGAGAAAAAGCAATTACAGCCATAAATAAAACTGCTGTGATTTAGCATTAAATTCACTCTGAACTTACTGGTAAGCAGAGCAAAAAGGTGAACAGAGCAAATCACACTGTTCTTTGTAAGAAAGAAGTACAACAATTTTTCAGAATCTATTTTCCAGAATAAACAACAAAAAAATTTTGCATGTGTGAGCCTAACATTCGAAGACCAAAGTCCTCGAAAGGTTTTACAATAAATGAAGAAGCAATTTTATTCTTTTATTTAATAAACATTTATGTAGCATTTAACATATGCCAAATATTATTCTAAGCCCTTTACAAAATGTTACCTTAATTTTCATACTGCTATTTTAATAATCCTCTATAACATCTTGCAGCATTCTGAATGAGTGCTGGCATTCCAGATGGCTTGCTGATTGAGGGATGACCAATGCCTTGAACGCTGAGCATTAGAAATGAAAACAAGATTAACTAGAAGCTTACCTCCCAGAATAAGAGAAATTTTCATGATATAAAGGTAAAATGGAAGGAGCCAGTTCATTCAGGAAATAAAACAGAAACTTTCTCCTGATTAAGATGCTTTCTTCACACCCCTGAGGCCAGTGCTGTTCACTTTATATGTAAAGTGGAGACAGCTGGGGTTCACTGGACCCAAATCCTTAACTGAAAGCTCTCAGGATTATCATATATCTGGGATTGCGCCTGAACCAATTCAGCAATTACTTTGGTGGCAAAAAAAACAAACTCTCTTACTTGAACTAAGGTAAACAGTGTTGTCTCACTGGCCATTCAAACTCCCAGGGCTTCTGAGTAAATCTTGAGAACTTCTCTGCCAGGCCAGTTTTCTTTTTCTCCAGGGCAGAATACCGGTGGGGGTGGAAGGAATTTTTTATGTACAGTTGTCAATATGAAAAGTGTTTGAAAGTTATTGCTAAAAGATGATAGCTTTTTATTACGAAGGCCAAGAAACCAGAAGCTTCTGGGAAACATGTAAGTCACAAAAGGAGCTAAACTTCCTATCTGTCAAAACAGAGAAAAAGAGGGACACAAAAAGTGTAGAGACAGAAGCAAAGACATTTTTCAATGGAAAGCAGTTTCACTCCTGTAGCCTTCAAGGATAACTTTTTTTTCCAAAGATTTATTTTTATTTATTATACATCCCCCCCTTCTGAAGGATAACTTTTAATTGCTAGTAATTGCATGTTGCAATTCTTACTCTGGGTACATGTATTTTAACTCTTGTTCTATGCCTGGTGAACCAGATGATGTTAAGGTAAAAGTGAGTCCCACATGAGATTAAGCTTACATGTTATAGTCCCTAAAACATTTAAGAGATACAAATTAAACAAAAGTCTAGCTTTTTAGAACTTGAAAGGGTTTGAATCATCTAACCCAAGATGTTAAAAGACCTGTGCATGGTCATGAGGCTACTTCATGGAACTACCACACAATATCACAAATTTGGCCCCATCACTCAAGTAATTAAAAAAAAATTTTTTTTTTCAGTATGGTCGAACAGTTATATCTTGGAATGTTTTATAGGAAGGTGCAAACTTCAATTACAGGAAACATTAAGCAGTCCTGAAATTGAAATAATAAGAATCACACTTTCAGTCCAACGTACTCTGGGGCTGGAGACAGTAAAAGATGCAAAAGGGAGGCAATGGGTCATATAATATCAGTATAAAGTTAGAAAAATAGGGTAAAAAGAAAGCAGACAGACAAATTTTTACCACATGGAGAAAACAAAGTACGTGTTCATTCATATTACAAGAGACAAACCTTCAGGAAACTGTTTCCTGAAACAGTGTACGATTACAATTTTGAGATTAAACTGCTATACTATATAGACGTATTGAGGAGTCAACATCCTATCACAATTTAAGTCACAAAATCTACTTCGATTTTTCACTTGAGTTAGTGTTTTATGTCATAATTCATCTTGGCTATTTTGGCATTTATTTTTTAAAATCCGTCCATCACATGAAAGAGAGACAAGCCAAAGCTGGTCCCCAATGCAAACAGGTGGTCTGTTACTGCATGTGTGCCCCGTCGTCTCTGCCGCATGGCCCTTTTTTTCCTAATCTGGTTACTGAAACATTATTTCCGGTGCCTCAGATGGTTCTACATAGGCTTGAAGGAGCCACCCCAGAAATATTAAGACTATTCCGCCACATCATCAGGCTTCCAAAAAGGTGGTGGCAGGCACCGAGAAGGCAGGCAGAGTCAACTCGAACCTGGGAAAGCGACGGGTCAGGAAGGCTCGGGCTTTGCTCAAAACTCGACTCCTAAATGTCAGTTGCTGGAGATGTTCGTGTGGCATCACCCACGAAGGGCTGGGCGGGCGGCCAGGCGCTGCGGCCGCCAGCCAGGGGCACCCGGGCTCCGCCGAGCACGCGGCGCGCGTCCGCAGCGGCCGGCAGGGGAGGGGGAACAACCTGACGGGCCCCTCCTGCCCTTCGGCGGCCCCATCCGGACGGCCTGGGCCGGGGAGGGGGGGAGGAAAGCGGAGGCCGAGTGGAGGGGCGCGGGCGGGGCCAGGCCTAATCACATGGCGCAGACGGCGCAGGCCGCCCGGCATCTCTTTCTTTCTCTTTTGCGCACCTCGGTTCCCATTCCGCCCCACCGCAGGCCCCTCCCGGGCCCCAAGCGTGGCGAGGCCGCCACTGCCTCTCAGAGACACTCACTTTTCGCCTGCGGCCACCAGCTCCTTGCCCTCGCTGTTGCCGAACGCGTCCGTCTCCCCTGTACTGTCCTTGGGACCCGGCGCCGGCGGGGCCGCGGGCGGCGACGCCCCGGGCTGCGGCTGCGCGACCCCCTTGCCCAGCTCCTGCAGGATCTCTGAGGGGGAGCTGGACAGGCCCCGCGCCAGGGGCCCCGCTGGCCGGCCGCCCCCGCCCCACCACGGGTAGAGCCGCGCGGCGAGAGCCGGGCCCGTGGCCGGCCGCCTCCCGCCCCGGGGTCGCCGACACAGGGTGGCGAGGGGCTGCGCCCGCCTCAGCACCCCGCTGGTGGCGGCGGATGGCTGCAAGAGCAGGTCCCGCAGCATCGCCGAGCCTCGCAGTCGCATCATGCCGCCGGTTCCGAAAGCGCCCGCTCGAAAGGGGAGGATGCTCCGGGCGTGGGCGACCGCTCTCCTGCGGGAACGCGGTCTCGCGGCGGGGCGACTAGAGGGCAGAGTAGGAGAGGAGCGGCGACGAGAGTGTAGGTGAGGGTGTGGGTGCGGCTCCCGTTCCGGCTGCCGCTGCCGCTGCCGCTGCTGCTGCCGCTGCCGCTGCTCCCACTCCTGAGGTCGCCTACGACCGCTCCTCCTCACAGCGCTGAGGACTCCGCACTGAGGCTGTAGCGCAGGGGAGGGCCGGAGACATTACGCGCTCACCCACCCAGGGGCGGGAGGACGCCGGCGGCCTGCCCCGTTCGCCCACTCCAATTGGCTCAGACCCTCGACCTCTCTTCTGATTGGCAACTAGAGCAGTCAAATTCCTCTCTGCGCCGGGTGCGCCTGGAGTAGGGCGGGGGACGGGCGGGGGACGGGCGGGGGACGGGCGGGAGGCGGAATCAAACTGACGTGTGAGGCGGGAGAGTCTAGCTGGGTTCCGGAGGAGCCCCTTTCTTCACGACGCGCAGATCCCGAGGCTTCTCTGTTTGGGAACTGGGAGCTCTTAGGTCTCGTCATTTACGAGGAGGGTGGACCCCTTCTGGACTCCGAGTTAGTGGGGGGAGACTAGTGGGCGAGAGCCTCGGAGCCATAGGTCAGGGGCGCTGGCCAGCGCAGACGTTTGGCCTCGCTGTCGGGGCGATGTTGTTCCAAACTTGCAGCTGGCACCCAGGGCTGAGGACAAGATGCGTCGCGACGCCTACGAAGGCCACGGTGCTGCGAAGGCAGCCGCAGACGAGCCCCAGGTCTCCCAAATGTTACGTTCGCTCGAAACTTTCCATGGCTGGCTACTACCCAGATGTGA